>JAKSZP010014637.1:0-149053 GCA_022478985.1 Massospora cicadina | reverse complement strand
AAAAAACTTTTTCAGATTCTCCACCGGCGTATACTGCTTTAGTATTGACAAATCAGGTAAGTTTATCATGAGCCATGACTTGGCCTTTATTCTTTTATTGGGTTTTTTTATACAGTTCATCAACACCATCTTGGGTTCTTTGGAATAGCTTTAGTCAAAAAATCGAGTAGTATTATAGACTTTTGAGATTGTAAATCTTCTGGTGTATAAGTTTAAGGAAATGTTTTTTTTTGCTTTTTTACTTATCACCTTTGGTATGATCCTATGCTCTTCAGGTATTGTAGCATTCTCATAAGCACTTAAAAATACACCTTTGTTGGGCTTCCAGGGAGAATCATTTGAGGTGATACTATTTGAAGGCAGCGCTTCAATGTATACAGAGTTGGACGAGATTTTGGATATATAGAATAAAATAATGACTAATAGACAAAAGTACTCAAGATAATCCTATGTAAAGAATAGTTTTGTAAAAAATATAGTAACAATATTTAAAGTGTTTAGATGAACAAGGATAACTATAAAAAAGAGGGGAATGACTTTAGTATGGTATTTATAGTCAAAAGCTGAATATGACCTAAATATACAAGAATACAACAGAAAAGATTGTTTTCCTAATTTATCCAGATTTGCACTAGTCTGTATAATGATTTAAGGAGATCATATGAATATTTATAATTACTTCATGGGAGCAGTAGCACATCACCCAAGTATAAATATTCACATGACAGTGTGAAGCTGAAATAAAAATAATATTGCTATTTAGCAATACATTGGTGACTCTGAGAGGTACTAAACTTAATTTGAATTTTGCCATTAAATATTGATCAATTTGGGTGTGGAAATGAAACTTGCTCTAGTTCATCAGTTGTAGGAATGCTGAGAAGGCGAATCATCATAATTTTTAGTTGTGAATTTAGAATATAAATTATCCAAGGTAATGCTACTTAAGGATAATTGTAATTTGGGCATAAAGCCCAATAAAAAAACTTTATTTATAGAATAGCAATAATATATAGTCTGAGATTGCTTTAAAAGATTCAATAAAAAACCAAGATCAAAGTTTCACATTTATTAATGCAAAGCCTGAGAATTTTTCTCAATGTTTATTGTAGTAGAGAACTACTTTGAACCTTTGGTCTTCAGGACGTGATATATGTAAAATTGACTTCTCAGTCTCACCATAAATGTGATCTGATTTTATTAATTTAAACTTTTTGTTCTTGAACACCAAGAGCATCTTGTTTTTTAGAAATATAATGGTACCCTTCACAAAGCTGATGACCCCTCCAAATCTTAAAAGTAACTGAATTCTTATTAGAAAGTCATAAAGGTTGTTTATGAGTATGACAATGGGGGAATATAGCACTATCATTCAAACTATAAAGATAATCCAGATATATCCCTAACATACAGATTTTATCTTGTACAGTGTTTCAGTACCTTATATTATACCTGATATTGAGTAAAAGGAGTGAGCTTTGTTAATTACTTTTAAGGAATATTCTTGACTGGGGCACCAGTGTCCAGGACATCTTGTACCTATACCCATCGTAAGATAACTTTCAGTTTAGTCACACTTTTGGGAAAGTTACTCTTAATGGACAGTATTTGAGTTGCTTTTTAAACTCAGCTTATTAGGCAAATCCTCACACAAGGAACTCTCTTTATTTCTTGTTCCAGTTATCAATTCTGGTATACGTATTTTTTGAAGTTTCTCTCTAATTGTAGCACATTTGATAAAACAGGTAGACTTTGATGATTAATCCAGATAGCTATAGTTGACTACTTTCATCTCTTCATGTGCTCTTGTTATCACAGGTATCATCACCTTTGAAAGATCCACAAAATAATACCGTTGTTTCCTTCAAAAGTCTTCTTTTCATCATCTTCACCCTCAGTGTGGAATTTTTACTGTTCACCACTGGTCTGGCCCTTCCTCTTCGATTTGCGTTTGTTGAGCTCTTCTGGTTAGCAATTTTTCTAAATAAATATCCAGTATAATTAACCCTTTTGCAATGGAACTCTTTAGCTGTTTTGGTGGGTTGACTCATCAATGTTTCTTTCAGCTTGTTGTAATTGTCTTGTGCAAGGTAGGTAGCCTTGTTGAAGTTGGATCTCATATGTTGTCCCTTGTTCTAAACTTCAATATTGCAATTGCCTTGCATGTCCAATAGCGACTCTTGACCTCTTTCAAGGATCATCTTATTTTTAGTGCAAATGTTATTTGCATTTTAACTTGTGGTGATACATGAGTGAGCTGAACAACATGATACCGGTAGGTTGAGGTCAAGACTCCTGAAGATTCGGAGTTTATGTTAAATACGATAGTAATACAATGGCTAGTTGGTAACTGAGTTTTTTCTGCTCATGTTATTGAAGAGTAGTCTTGTTTAAAGTCTGTATGCTTTTGATTGCTGTCAAATTCCGATAATAAGACTTCTATGAAATTACAGCATGAAAATACTAGCTTTAAGGTTGTTCTTAGAACTCCGTGGGCTTCTAAGCTCATTCAAATCTTGATATGGTGGCCCTTTTGCTAACTTCTGGTTCTTTACATGTTGTTCTCATATGTCATAAGTAAGTATACGCCCTTTCATCAGTGTATATGTTATTAAAAAAATTTGTAGCTTGGGTACTTGATGGAAGCTTTAGCTAAGTACCACATGTGATGTAGTAAGGACAGAAGCACCTACATGTGAGGTACCCTCAGATCTTTTGACAGCCACTAGTAGGGTTTGTTATTTTAATTGCTTTGTTAATGTCTCTGACCATAGCGCCTAATGTACTATTAAAGTGATCAAGCTTCTCACTCTTGATTTATAGCTTTGGTATACAATACATTACTGTTCTGAATGTTGCCCTTAATTTTCAGCTACTTTACTAAAGTTTTATTCTATCTGTTTGTGTCATAGACACGTGTAGTGGCGTATTAACACAAGTTGAGCACTTTGAGCAGTAGCTAAAAACTAATATGTTTGCTCTTTCAGCTCTACCACTCTCATTACAGTGCCTATATCCTAGCCTTAATACGTATATTCTCAAATTTGGAAGGTGTTCACTTCACCCTGCGCGTCATTCTGGGCTTCTTTCTGCCACCTTAAATTTGGTATTGTATACACTCATTAATTCAATCTATTCATTCATGAGATCCAGTGTGGAACTACTCCTATTGCGAACACTAGATGAAGAACTTAGCGGTATCAGCACTGTCAAGAGAGTGTCTGTAACTCTCTCATTCTCAGCAAGGTGATGTGGGATGCAAACCCACATTGCTAGGGAACTAGCCGTTAAGAAAAAGGGTAAGAAGACACCTTGAATAGTGCCTGTGCCAAAGGTACCCCAGGCCAGGGTGTAGAACACAACATATAAGACCAGGTAAGATAGAAACATAATAACTTGAGTGGACCCCAGAGGGGAGTCCATAATCAAGTGTAACTTGGCGTCAGGGAGCTTGGGTGCCTTGATCTGGAGGGGACCTGGGCGACCCAAGGGAGCACCTAAGATTTTGGTAAATTGCGATAGAAGGTAGTGGCCCAGATAGTTGGAGACCTCCCTAAAGAGGTCCGCCACCAGGTTAGCCCAAGGAACCATAAGTAAAACGTAAAAAAACGGGTATTTTTATTTAAGAAAGTCAACCAACAAGAAATGTTGGTCACAAAAACATATTTAAAGTGGGCTGGGGAAATTAAGGTTCTGCGGAAGTGCGCCCAAGCCTTGACGCTCCAATAAACAGATGCTTCCATATATTTTAGTAAAACACACCAAAAGTGCCTTCACTTGAGTAATCAATTGAAGCTGTTTTTTACCTAAGCTTGTAATTTCATAGCTAGAGCGGGACTCGAACCCTTGCTCTCCAACCAAGCGAATTGAACCATCTTTGTTAACATAAATCGTTCGTTTTAAGGACTGAGCTGAGATAAGAGGCTGGGCGTTTTGCACCCCATTAGCATCAACCTGGGCATGCTTGGCTTGCACCCAGCGTTGATCTGAGGTGTGTTTCAAGTCAGGAAGAGCCTGAAGTTTCACCTTCAGGGCCTCCCGTCGCCCAGCCTTATCTCTAGCATCTGTTCCTACTATAATGTCATCCAACCATGACAAGCACCAAGTTTTATAAAAACCATGAAGATATGCACAACGTTCTTCCAACAACAAATTTTAATGATTTCTGCTATACTTGAGTGATTTCATGTATATGCGCATTCACTATGATTCTGGTTAAAACAGTCACTATCTTTTTAACTTAGTGGTGTACTCTTGTAATAAACACTATTCTACTAGGCCCCTCTTCTATTATACATAAGAAACAAAAAGATAACTTAATTTTGATATTAAAAAAGTTATTTTTAAAATAATGATGATGGTTGGTTTAAAGTTCAAGGGAGAGATCTGGTAGTGTATAAAAATGATATGGATTTAACTTCCAAAAATAATTTAAAATATGAACTTGGATAATTAAGATAGGCTCCACAAGTAGGGTTCTGCATATAGTCATTGTCTTTATTTGGTGGCATTACAAATATTACTAAACTTTTCAGAGCATCTCTATAACCCTTCTTGTGTCTTTTTAGCTTAGAAATCGTTTCCCATTAGTTTTTCTTTACTGATGATGCAATTGTCTTGAATGAGCAGTGGAACTCTAGTCAGGATCAGTGACAGTATCGCCATATTTATATGTTTTAGCTAAATAACTATTTAGAATATTTGAATCAGATCTTTTGTATTCATATTGATCATCTAAAAAGATTTTTTAAAATCTATTGACAATTATTAACATAAATTTACATGTAAGTCTGTCAATGTCTGGATCACTTAGTTGGTGAACCACATTGTAGCACTCATTTACTTCTGACAATCACCATCCCTAGAAATTTACATTCTTTTTTCCAAGGCTTGGATGTCCCTCAGTCTGGCTGATTTTTTAGTACTAGTTGTGCCCAACCCAAAAGGGGGAGCCACCACGCATCTTTATTTCCAAATGGGCCAAACAAATGGATTATCATAAATTAAAAAAATCCTAATATAGCCCTTAGGAAGCCATATCAGATGGCGAGGAGGCTTTGGGGAAACTTTCGTCTAGCCCACTTTAGCTGGCAGACCATGGCGGACAGCATTGGGGTGGGAGCATTAGCGACATGAGGCATAAGGAGGTATAATTGGGGGTTTTCTTTGTTAATGAGGCTGGCGGTGTCCATCGCCTCAACATATTGAGTAAATTGACGCTCAGCAAAATTGATGAGAGCTGGCACACAAGTAAATGACTTGTTGCGCCGTAGGGTTTGGGGATAATTGGGGTCAAAAAAGAAGTTTTTGCTGCATCAATGCAAGCATGGCTTGCACCAAAAGCAAGCCCCTCAATTTTGTACTTTGCATCTTCCTCAAAATTATGAGGAAAATTGGGGATAGGAATACTCTCAACAAGAGGCTCCATTGCTCAGGATGGCTGACTTTTCTAGTTGAAGAAATACTAATATACTTTGCAGTAGTCTCTGCAACAGTACATATTTTGATATCTTTTTTAGTATGTAATTACTGCATATACTAGTTTAAAACTTGTTAGTTATTTATTCATAACACAAATGATTATATTCATGTTTTGAATATATTCTTAGCACATAGTATTCATTACAAGGTAAAAAATTAAATAATTAGGATAATATTATATAGGTTTAGAGATTAACATGAAAAATCAAAGATGACATCTTTCTTTCACTTTGATAGCTATATCCAAGCCAAATTTGGTAATTTTAATAAAAACAAACAAAACCAGCCGCTTGATCAAGCAAAATAAATAAAAATGTTGATGCTTTTGACGCCTGCTGCCCTATCATGTTGCGATGGTTTGCTGCATGCTGGTGTGTTTCAGCCACCGCTGAAGTGTTCCTGGGGTGGATCTGCTTACCCTCTCAATGCCACTAGGCGTTAAGTCCTGCCTCAGTATCTGGCCCACCTTCTTGCAACCTCCTAGGTGGTGCTCTGGATCCCTTTGGTGTTCCTTTGGAGCACCCTGCATTTTGGCCTCCAGGTGAAGTATGGTAATTTTCCCATATGCAAGTTTGGCCATCATTAAATTGGCCACAGCTGTGTATAAGCCAGCCAATTTTATCAATTTTCGTCCCTTCATGGGGTATTTCAATCTTAGCTTCTGTCCTGAAGCCAATTCATTGGCAGCCACCAAGTTGCTGTTGATATTATAAAAAAAATTCAACACTTGACTGTTCACACTCAGCTCCTAGATTAGGCCACTTTGGTGGTCCAGTTCAAATAAGGTTTCCCTCCTAACCTTTCCTCCAAACGCCTCTGCCATGAGTCCACGGAGGGTTTGGCCATTTACAGCGCAGACCCCATATTGCAGTTCATGGTTCCCAATGGGGCGGATGGTCTGGCAGGCCTTGCGCCTTTGCGATGATCTGCCCTTTCCATTGTGACACCCACCTCGCAATTACCCCCACATCATGATCAGATTTGCCCCTAATCACCCATCCTTTGCACAAGTCAATAATGGCTGCATCATTTGCCCCTTGTGCTTTGAACTCAATCATTTGAAGTGCATTTGACCTTCAGTTTCTGCCTCCAATGATTCTGCCGCTCCCCCCTGGGATTGACTCAGTGGCATCTTTTCCCAAGTTTCAAGTGGGGCTCAATTCTCCTACTCCCAACCTCAGCGAATTCTGGAATGGCTTCCAAAGCAGTAGCAAATCAAAAATTTATAAAAATTTATAAGTCAAGTCAATCTATGGCAACCTGAGCTGATGGCTGAAATAGTTTCAGCTGAGCTGCCATAATTTAGAATTTTGTGGCCAATCAGGTAAGCCACCTGCCAACTTCAGTGGCTGGGCCAGTGGTAGCTGAATCAAATCCTTTTTAGTGTCATGATTGGATTGATGATAGTGACTGGCCATATAATGTCAAACTGGATTTAGCATTAGAGGAATTTTTTTCTAGCCTCCTGAAGCATGACCCTGCCATTTTCACCCTAAAACGGTTATCTTTATATAAAAATTATTATTAAAATGGAAGTCAAATCACTTCAGCTCCTTCCAACACCCTACTCCACCAGCAACTCCATGAGGTGATAGAGCCCCAGTTGAGGGTATTCCTATCACCAATTTCCCCCATGATTTTAAAGAGTATGCAGATTATGAGATTGAGGAGCTCGCTTTTGTGCAAGCTGCACTTGCATTAGTGCAGCAAAAACTTCTCTTTTTGACCCCAATTAACTCAAACCCACCAGCGCATTAAGTCATTTACTTTTGTGCCAGCTCCCATCACTTTTTCTGGGCATCATCTTGCTCAGTAATTGAGGCAATGAAACTTCAGGTTTTCATTAATGCAGAAAACCCCCAACTATACATCCTTATGTCACATGACGCTGATGCCCCAACTTCTATGCTATCTGCCATGGTCCACCAGCTAAAATGGGTTCCAGACAAAAGTTTACCCAAAGCTTCCTAACCATCTGATATGGATTCCTAGGCTGCTAACTTAAAGTAAATAATAGAAAATTTTCCATTATATAATCCCTTTGTTTGGCCCATTTGCAAATAAAGATGCGTGACGGCTCCCCCTTTTCTGGGTCAGCACTACTAGTGCTAAAAAACAACTAAAGTGACTTAGATACATGATATCATGTAATTTTTAAACTATAGAGTGATGTTTCAACCATGAGAAATAAAGGAAAGTCTAATAAAATCTAACAATTATAGGCATCACATCATTTTACGCTTCTACCTCAATTAGTCTTATGCTTGATGAAGATGAAAAAATCTGATAATATATATGAGATGGGTATCTTAAAAATAGCCTAAATATGCAAACTGGTAATTTTTGACCTCTAAGAAGATTGAGGAGGTAACATCCTTTGCCATAAAATTTAGGGATCAGTAACATAATTATGTCAAGATTTTAGGAGATTACCAAACAAGATTATAAAATATAATAGACAGAATACATTTACAAGCCAAGGTTATAAAGAGGCTCCAACCCTATAAGACTATAAAAGGGGGTCTTAAAGCATAAAAGAGGCTCAAAAATGTATAAGACCTAAATCTGAATGACTCAATTGGTCGCCACAAATCAATCTTTAAATAGCATATAATAAAGACAATACCTTTTTATTAATAACAAAATTCACCTATGAACAAGAAGCTGAGACTAAAAATAGAAATGTAGAACCTCCTGGTAAAGAGAATTTCACTTTTATTTTAGAACCCGCATCAGGGATCTTAAGAAAATTTAACTCTATAGAGAAGACTTGATTATAAAGGTTACTTACTGGTAGTCCTCAATTAACAAAGTTGATAAAGATACCCCATTCTCTTTATTTAGATTATTATTTTATTTTACTGAGTGTATTAAAGAGCTTTGATCTATCATATTAAACAATCTTCTTCAAAAATTGTTTTTTTATTTCATTTTATTTGGTTTAGTATGGAGATCTTTAGTAACCTATCTGGGATCAACTTAATGCATAATGGTCAGTAACCAGTCAAAAGTTCTACTATGTAAAAGCACTCATGAAAGGGCACCTTTTGAATACTGAGCGACAAAATGAAAAGAGGTTAGATTAGTTTCAATTGAGCTTTGTTGAATAAGCCAACCTATTCAGTAATTGCCAATGTGGCAACAAAGTTTCCAATCTAATAGCTCTCCAGTGGAGTGAACTATTGTATTTTCATAATTGTTTTACAAAAATGAACGGTGAGTGAATAAATCACTTTTTTAATTATTCTAGTTCTTTAACTACATCAACAGCTACTTTATTTCTTAATCTGTGTGCTTAAAAACCCCATATCAGCATATCTGCCGCGTAAATTATTTTAGGTGAGCAAAAAGGATAGAAAGGCTGACTCTGGTGCTCACTACAGCAGTGACACCATCAGACAAATGAATGCAGAGAGTGCAAATTTCATTTATATGAGTATATCAATAATATGTGGGACCATCTAGTACTAAAAAAAGTATATCAATAATATGTATGTATACCATGGTGAAGGATCCTCTGAAATCCTGGAGATAGAAGGGGATGTCATTAATGGAAAACTTATGATTATGAAAGCATAAATGTTGGAACTCTAATAACAGCTTGAGCATGTCAATAATATATCTACAAGACTCACGTCACCACTACTACAATGTTATGTGGATCATCTGTTAATAAAATTAAATACACCTTGAAAAATATGAAAGAACGACTTTAACTTTGAGAATGAAAATTGATTTGATAAATAAATAGCATATGTGAGGAACTCTTGGACCAACTGGACAATAATTTTGATAACATTGACAGAATTTTAGAAGAATTGAGATCTCAACTGGAACCAAAGATATCTCTGAAAACAATTCTATAAAAAATAAAGACCTGTTTGTAGACAAAAATGTTGGAAACTCAACTGATTGTCCTATATTCAATGCGCAATGACCTAGTTGAGAAGTATCTAAATTTAAGCCTTGTCTCAAAAGAATATTCGCCCTGGTGAGTGAACGATTGTGAGCATTTTGCAGATCTACAAGAGTATGTATGGTTAAAATGACCATTAATAACTCCACATCAAAGCATATGTTTGTTAGAGAAAGAGATTTTCAGAGCAATTAACAACAAGAGATTCTATGGGCTTAAGTTAAGGAGATACTCTTGTCAGACAAAAGCAGTGACTAAGACGTCAAAATATGAAATATGACAATTTTTGATAAAGATGGGGAAGAATGACAGTCACAATTTCTGTGACTTACTATTCCCTCAAAGCACAACAGTTGTAGACAACTGGAGGGATGTATTTGCCTACTGTGAAGATGGTGTTGCTAAGCTCTTTAGAAATGTATCTAGCCATCAAGATGCACATGAACCTAGAACTATTACTTTTTACTCCATTAAAGTTGATTAAAGCTCTACTTGACAGAATAGACACATACAAGACTAATACAAGGACATTGACACTTACATTGAAGACTTGGCAAGGCAGTTTATGAAACTCAGGTTAATACCAAGGAGCCTTAGGTTAGAAATAAATGTGGGTTAAATGATTATTATAATTATGGAAATACTTTTAAAATATTTCATAGGGGTTGCACAAGGTCATTCCCACAGAGCAACAGATGGATGATGTGGGAATCGCTGATCCTTGATAAAAACTTAAAGAATATAATAAAATATGAAGCAAATAAGCTTTGACCAACTACTTTTTATAATATTACTAGAAGATTCCTTCTGCTCTACTCTCTTCTTCCTAACAACAAACATCATCCTCCTATATTTTCATTTTGCTTAAATATCACCAACTTTGGTCTATACTAATTCTTTTAAATAGGCCATTCTTTACCGCCATATCCTCATTGATTCATCCTCATAACTGAGAGGTCCCAGTAGAGTCTATTATTCTTATATTCCACTATTGCATTAGTTCAAGGTAATCTAATATATATGCGTCATAAATTGACATCACCTTATCGCCCTATTTTGAGGAGAGACTATCCTTCCTGGCTCATGATTGCATATTTCAAGGCGCTTAAGTATTTGTACACTATTAAAAAGTAGTTGACAGTTTTTAGCCAAAAATGTCACAGTTATTTGGGGCTTATTGTCCAATTATATCTAATCTCAACGTCAGCCCCCCTTGTCTGTATGATAAGTATCCTATTGTTTATACGCCTGGAGGAATTCTGCATGCACTTTGTCAATGATCCAACCACTCACAGGGTCCTTGATAGTGTAGGTGTCAATACCTGTTTTCTTGATTATCTCAAATGGAACAACCCAGATGTTGGCCAACTTATGCTTATGACTGAACCCATGCTGGTTGTAACATAGAACCATCTCTTTTTTGGAACTTGGCAAGCTGGTATGCCTTTCCTGATCAGTAACCAAATTCTTTATCTTTTTGCCAAGCTGAAAGAGTACACTTTAGTTTACAACTTGATTAAGGTGCTCACCAGGTAGTCAAGTAATATTTTGGATCCATTCCGTTTTTATCTTCTATGCAAGCATAGAGCAGTGCAGGAAGAGCTGGGTGTCTTCCATATAGTAACTGGAAGGACTCTTCACTGTTTATAGTGATAGCTAATTTTGTAGATGAATATGGCGGTAAAAAGGATAATACTCAAATTTTAATGAAATCTGTTACTAGTCTCCATAGTATGTTCACCAAGGCCCCATTAACTTGCTCAAATCATACTGTTAGACTCTGGGTGATATGGGGTCATCAGAACCCTGCTGATGCCATCCACTCGTTTAGATTTGGAAGGATTTTGGGAGTTGAAGTTAGTTTCATTATTGGTAAGAATGAACTGACAGCCATGTCACTGGATTATACATTCCTTTATGAATTTGGACAATGTGACCGCCCCCAAATCCAAGATCGCCCGTGCTTCTAACCCCTGGTCCAGTGGTTGATCGCCACCAGAATGTATTTAGAACGGTTTTCTCCAGTCAGCAGCGACCCCATGACATCAATGGAAACCATAAACTAAGAAAAATGCAGTTTTATTAGACGATACAAGGTCTTTTGTCAAAATGGATTTTCCACTTGATACTGGTGACAGCAGAAATTTTTTTCAAGAACTTTGAAGTTCATCTTCTCCAGTAAATACTGAGGGCGCAGCTATTCAAGCGTCTTGCACAGTACACCATGTCCAACTGCCTTGTGCGCACTCATAATAATACTCAGCTTTGCTGAGGGTCGTGGAAAGTTCACAATAAAATTCCCACTCCGCTTAATCAACTCACCGTTATGCTGAAAGGTATTGGCTCGCATCACATTCATAGTTTTTATAACTTAGCGGTTCATCATTGTATCTTCCGCTAAGCATACTATCAAACATTATGTCACTCATAACTGATGTGATGACAATAGTTGGCAATCTCAATAAATATTGGCATTCGTGTGTTTCACTCCAGGTTGGTAAAGGATATCAAAGTCATAAGCCTGCAGTTTGAGGGCCCATCAGGATAAACTCCTTCAGGCTCCTTGAGATTTTTCAACCACTGTAATGAGGCACGTTCCATTATGATTTAAACTTTACTCCATGCAAATACACCCTAGATTGCTTATATATTAAGATGACTTCTAAGCACTCCCGCTTGGTCAAGGTACAATTGTGTTCATTGCAGTTCAGGCTCCAACTGCAATATGTGACAGGGTGCTCCTCAACATCTCTATCCTTTTTTGATAAACTGCCTTAACAGTGGAAATAGAAACATCCGTCTGAACAATGAATTCTTTATCAAAACTTGGATAGCATAGTAATGGCACACCGACCAACGCCATCCAATGTGTATCAAATGAGCATTGTTGGCATGCCGTCCATTTGAACATGGTATTATTTTCTAGTAACTCAAACAGCGAACCTCCAATACAACTGAAGTTGGATATAAAGTGTCAGTAGTAACAAATCATCTCAAAAATTACCTGTGCATCATGTTTGATGCTCAGCGGGGTCATTTTCCAAATAGCGTTAACCTTAGCTGGCTGTGATTTAAGCCCCTTCAGTCTACTACAAACCCAAGGTACCTCAGTTTATCCTTGAAGAAGTGGCATTTAAGGGGATTAATCTTGCTGTTGGCCTCTGCAAGCTGGTGGAATACCTCCTTTAAATGGGTAAGGTTCTCAGAAAACGTTTGGGAGAATACATTGATACTGTTGAGGTAGGCGAGAATGCACGACAGCTTCAGGTCGCTAAGGATGGTGTCAATAGCCGTTGGAAAGTAGCCAGGGCATTACACAGCCCTTAGGCATACATATCGGTTGCAAAAGCCCTTGAGTGTGATTATGGCGCATTTCTCCTGTTCTGCCATAGGCAACTCGATTTTCCAGTAACCCAAAAGCAAATCCATCCCTGAGAAATAAAAATAATCTCATAACCAATCCAAAGCATCATACATTGCGGCAATGGATATGAGTCCTTTTTTATGATACTGTTGAGTTCTGGTAGTCTATCAATACTTGGTTGTTACCATCCTTAATTTTTATAAATAGAACGGGAAAAGCCCACAGACTCTTTGACAGTTTGAACATCCCTTCTCCAGCAACTTTTCAATTTCCTTAGTAGCTAATTGTTCAGATGCCCTCAATTGTTGGATTGGCTGAGACCTGATTGATGAACGATCCCCAGTGTCCAGTTGATGGACCACCTCCTGAGCGCAACTTAAATTGTGATTGACAGCAAAAATATCCTTATTATTTTGATATAAAGCTATCGCATGGTTCTTCTGTTCTTTCAATAACCCCACTAAAATTTCACATGGTACCACCACCATTATGCTAGGTTGCAATTTTACAGGTAGACCATTTTCATCCAGCGATCAGAACTCATGAACCCAAAGGAACTCCTCAATAGATCAAGTATTAATACACCACTAATTGGTGTCAGCATATCCTAATGGTTCTTTTTGTAGAATAGGAAATAAAACTTTGATCTCCCCATGTCACGGTACTATAATGCCTGAAACCACATGGGGCTCAAGCCATAATTGCTGATAAGGCCCAATGACCTCCTTATAGAGCCCAGCTTGTACTTCCACTTCTAACTTGGTGTTTACTATCACTTGGTGTCCAAAGGGATGGATATAGTCCCAGCAGCTCAGAGAGGCAGCCCTTGATATTCATAGATTTTCTGGGGAGGACCCAGGTCGTATTTTTCAGTTGATGGTAGAAAACTGAAATCACCCCGTCACTATAAACAAGGTTGATATGTTCCAAATGCACTGGATCCTTTGACACTCTGCTGGAAGTAAAGTAAATTAAGATCCGCTGCCCCAAAGTTTCAAAGTCTTCTCTATCATGTCAACGACAGCCTCAAAGCGCTTGAAAGCAGTTTTAATTAACAGGTCTATATTACTGTTTGGTAACACTATTTCTGGAGCTACAATGACAATTGACCCAAACTGCAAAGGTAGTGTACTGTAAGCTCCTTCAGATACCATGTTTTCTGCTCCAGCAGTCCCATACACCATTCAATGTTCTACATTAGGCTTTGACGTCAACTTCGCCACCAACTTAGTGGAAATTATATTGACTAGGGCGCTCATATCTATTATAGTGCTACTTGATTTTGCTACAAAAATGTAATTGTACACTCAGATAAAAAAGAATTTTGACTGTTTAGTACGTGGACAATTTTAGGTTCTCATTTACCAAGGAAGCTTATAATCCCTTCACCGACTTTAGAATACTCAAAACAATAGAACCACTGGGAGGGTGAAGTTTACTCCTTTCAGGGAAGGCGCATCTGAGGACGGGACCAGACCATCTGGAGAAACTTGTTCGAGAATTTGACAGGTGTATGGCTTTGGTTGCTTCTAAGGTCCTTCTTCCACTGCTGCCAAGGCTTGCGCTCATGTAAGTACGTTTACCCCTCCAACCGTCTGCTGATATAAAGCTCATCATCATACTATGGTACTTCCACTGAATTAACTTTGATAGTTTCAGGTTGACGTTTGAGATTGGGATAGTGGAGGTATAGATTACCATCTCTACCCTGCTCCATCTTTTCCTGATAGTACTCTTCCTGCTGTACGTAGTGAACCTGATGGTTGCGCAATTCTAAGCAAGGAGGCTAGGGCGACTGCAATCAAAACAAGCTACCACGCAGGGTTGCGTCCTTGGTTATTGTAAGATGGCTCAGGCCAAAAAATTGACTGTTTAAGATTGGCATATCCAGGGCCAGGCCAATAGGTTAGCTGCTGACAGTCAGCGTAACCAGTCCCAGGTCAAAAATTGGGCTGCTGGTGATTATCATAAGCAGTTCTGGACTGGAAGTTAATCTGCTGGGGGTAACTCAGCTGAGGCTGAAGAGCGTAATTATAACAAGGCTGGGGGTTACTAGGTGGAATCTGAACGGGAAGGGAGAATTTCACATAATAAGCTGTTCCAGTGACGGCTGTAGTATGTTTGTGATCTGTATTGGTGGAGTAAAGGTAGCGTATAGATGGTGAAAAAATTAAATAATCATGAGTAGGGATACATCATATATCTAAAACCAGAGCCATGATGTTGTAAATCTCGTGGTTTTACTCACCACGGAGGTTATTGCAATGCACATCAGATTTGGAAAAAGTCCTTCCCCAATTAACATATGGGCCTCCACCATAAATTGTTCTGCATATGCAGCAAGGGTCTCATTACTTTATAATCCTTGGGTCAAGAACACAGCTTTCTAATTTGACATCTATGCAGCTTCTACCAACCGCAGCACAGTATCCTTCACCTCTTAATATATAACAGAACTGCTTGAAAGATAGCAAGTGACCTGGTCATCCCTTCCAACATCTAAGGCGGATATCAGCATTTTACCCTTGCGCCAATCTGAGGCTCCTTCTGCCACAAGCTAAAATTTTTTAATGAACCCATGGATGTTTCCATTACAGTCAAACAGAGGCAGCTTATCAATACAAACCTCCTCCTCCCGCTCATAACTGTGAGCCTTTAGAGCGTACTGAGGAATTGGTTAGACCCATATGAGGTATCTCGTCAGGCACTGGTTCAATAGGGCCAGCGGCGCATGGCTTGTCTGCTGCTTCAGGGTAGCATGGGTTCCTTAAGGGCAGTAGTGCCATCGGCTGGTGGAATTGATTCATTAAACATAATTGTCTCCTGGGATGCCAACATGGGCGGTTTAGATCATGCTGCCTGAAGTTTCAGCAATGGACTCCTTAATTAGATACCCAGCTCCTTATTCATCATACTATAATTCTTTCTGAGTGGACCTTGTAGTTCGTCCACTTCCTAATGAGGACGAGATGGTGGGAGGTGCTGTACAACTTCCGCTATGCACAATGTTGTCTTTCAGTAGTGTCATCCAGGCAATTAGCAAGTTGCCTGTTTTGTGTCCAAGGACCCTCATTTAGATGAACGTGTTGTTGGCTGGTTCGTTATATTGTTACACTCCTGAAGAAGCTCATCCTGCTTCTTGAGCAGCAAGTTTAAAGCAAGTTTAAGCTCTGAATATTTGGCTGGCGCAGTGCTGTGAGGATTGCCCATCAATGCAGGCCTGATGCGACATGACTGGCGACTGGAGAGTCTGTATTCTTATTTTTTTGGCGGTTGATCAATGGGCCCCTGTAGTGCGCACCACTGATATAAATTTTGGCGGTATTGTTGAGATACGCCGTAAGGGTTACATAGGGTATCCCCACCGAGTAACAGATGGACAATATGGGGATTTACAGTCCTTAAGAAAAACTCAAAGAATTTAATAAAATATGAAGTAATTAGCTTCTACCACACTGCTTTATTTAGTTTAATATTATTAGCAGATTCCTTCTGCTCCACTCTCCTCTTCCTACCAACAATCCTCCTCTTCCACTCTTCTCGTCTTGCTTATAAAAGTGACTTCAGTTGATGCATATGCTTTTGCTAAGGCTACTCTTTACTGTCATATCCTCATTGGTTCATCCTTAAAAAGAGAGGTCAGAAGAGTCTATTATTCTTAAACTAACTATCCCCTTACTTTAAAGTGATCTACTAAATATTTGTCATGATTAAACATCAATTTATCACCTTATTTGAAAAGTGATACAATAATTATCCTTCCTGGCTCATGATCACCTTATTTCAAGTTAATCAATAATTTGTACCTTATTAAATCATAGTTGATGGATTTTAGACAATCTTTTACAGCTAATTGAGGCTTTTTTAGCCGGTCATATCCAAATTTCAACAATGATAACAATTAAGAGAATCAGATGTAACAAGTGCCATAAGCCAGTACAACCCTAGCATGCTTGTCCATTAATGCTACTAAATATAGGGGGACCTCAGTGTAAGATTCTGAGGATAGCTAGCTTAATATTTTTAAGTCCTGCACGCTAATTTGGGAAGATGTCTATCCAATTAATACTCAATTTTGCCAGTGGCTTATGGTACTCTGACCGTTCAGAAACTCACTAGGCTTATTAAAATTGCCCTGACTCTTCTAGTCAATTTTGGTCAAATTTTCTCTTCATATTCGGGAACTTCCTTCAAGACAGGTAGATATACAATATGTGTACTTGGCGCTTCTGGCATGGTGACACTTCTCCAAAGTTAGGTCAGATAAAGACCAGGATAGAGATAAAATAAATATAATTTTTATTAGATGGTATTTATTTGATAATCAGCATTTAGGCCAAGCACCGGTATTTATACCTCTAGAGCATCTCCTGGCCACATTCAAGAACAAAATTTCAACCCGTTATTTTACAACCCTAATTTGGCCCTTAAATTGATATGACTGAGAACTATTCTTAGGTTTATTGGTGGCAAAATACTCTCAAAATTAGGAGGATTTCAGGGACAAAAATTGCGATAAAAACATGCAAAATATGCTAGGATCTTAATGATTTGAAATTCATCATACTGCTGACAAAATACACATCTGTGAAATTCTTGCATTGGTTGAAGTAGATGATGTACTCCTAATCAAGATGTCGGCAGGCCTCTCTCATGATAGCACTAGGTACTCTCTTTTGGGCAGTTCATGTACAAATGCTATCATGCCAATTATGCAGAATGACATATGAATTTCGCCTTGGGCGGAAAATTGATTACGTTATTGTTTGTATGATTGTCCATGGGACTTTTAAACGTTAACTTTAAGTTAGTCTTGAATGATTTATGTATACTAGATGTTTGATATTGTTCCTGATAATTGGGACCAATTGCTAAGATTTGATGCAGTGATAATCAGCCATAAAGTGCGAGCATATGTGGACTGAGATTTTTTGATAAAGTGCTTGATTGAATTAAAGTTGAGATATTCGCCCCAAGCCAGGTAGTTGTAATAGGATTTGAGGTGAGAATTAGGGGTATTAGCTTGAGCATTTGAGGATAATTGACCCAATATGATGGTTGTCAAAGGGCTTATTTTTGGATCAGCCACCAGAGCTGACACTTAGATAAGAAAAAGATCAGCAAGCTTGTAAATTTGTGGATTTCTTGGAAGGAGAGAATGACAATTAGGAATAAGATATAGCTTTTTCAGGTACTACATATTGGCTCCTATCACTAATCAGTACCTGCAAGGCTCTGTTTACATGGAATTGATAGAGATGAGTCAAGTTTTACTTACTTGGCGCAATATCATTCAGCCTACAAGTCTAACTGAAACCTTAATAAGATTGACAGAATGTCTTAAACACTGCCAATAATATGAGTTATTAGATATAATTTAACTAATATGTAATGCATTAGTCAGAAGCGCTAGAGAAATTTAAAAAAGTCTGCTACTGACGTTTTAACAACAAATAAATCATTTTTTTAAAAATATAATAAATAAAAATGAGGTTAAACTCTAGAGAGCTAGAGTTTTGTTGTCCTTGACACTAGCGCACCAGTCAAGATTTTGTCATCCAAATTTATGAATAAGTATAAGCTTTTTGCCAGAAATCGATTAAAATGTAATTATTAAATAACTGAGAAAGATACCACGCATGCCATAGGAGCCAACATTTCTCTGGCTTTACGTTTTAGATAAAAAATTAACAGCTCTAGAGATAGTCCTAATTAATGACACTATGAATTTTTGATTGGAGATTAATCCTACCTCTGCTTGTTGTGAAAATCACCGTTATCACTAGTATCATAGACTTACATAAAAAACTTGCACATTTAGTATTCAAAGAAGAAGAAGAAGCCAATTAGGGAGGTAGCAAACATGTATGGTGGAAATGGGCCAATTCACATACTTTATTCATTACACTATCATAGAGAAAAGTGGAAAGAAACTACTAGATACGGCCAGTGTATAAGAAGATATATCATTGAGAGCAAGTAAGAATATAGAAAGTTGACCTGATGAACTGCTTAATATTCCACTTTTGATCAGCATGAAGATATTCCTAAAAATGTAATTGAAGTCTTCAGCCATTTATATTGGAGAGAAGTAAATATAAGTCTATATGGTTTATAATGAGGTCTTTAAGCACTTGTTTCACAAGGTATCATATGGCTCAATCCAGCTTTTTAAACTAAATTGGCTTACTAAATAGTCCATCTGAGCAGTAAGCCTCCTACAACCCCTGGTAAGAAATGATTTAAATCCAGGAAAAATGACTTTTATTATATAAAAAAGTGATTAAAAAGTATCTTATTGTGAGAGATTGTTACAATATATAAAAACCAGGGTAGAATCAAGATTGTAATGAGTGAAAGGATCATGTCATGAATGAAGGAGTAAAAAGATTCAGAAATTTAGAATGAGATGGAATAATCTAGGATCAGAGCTGGAGTATATCATGATGTATATTTCAAGGATGGACTGAGATCAGTATTGGTAACACAGTTAAGTGGTTTCCATTATCTTCCATAAAGAAGCCAACAGATAGAAATGCATAATTGGAGACATAAGGCTATAAATGGGGCTAGTAGGAGATTATAATGGTAAATTCAACCTCATACGGAATATAAAGATTATAGTAAAGCTAGGTAAGACAACCTTTCCTATCTCATTAGCCAAGGAAGCACTAATTGGGAAATTTATCTAGAATTTGTTTAATCATTATTTTGCCCTTATTGAAGCAATCGCACCTTGCTTATAAGTCCTAAGCAAATAATAATTTTAGGCCAAAAACATGATTAAACATTAAATAAATTGGTTTTAAAACAATAAAAATTGGTAACTTAAGAAACACATTGTTTAGACTTCATGCAACCTACCAAGATTTCTCAACAGGTCCTTTAAGCCTCGATTGGGGTGATAATAATTTTGTCAAGGTTGGCCTGGCATAGTTCATTAACAAAAGATGTTGTAATTCAGGGTCAACAAATGCAGGGTAGCACATATGTGCCTACGCAGGGTGAACTCTAAAGTTGCCAACTTTAAGCTAACGCAGTATAAGGGAAGGTCATTAGCCTTCTGCTCCTTCTTGGGAGGGAAGGTGAGAGGCTCACTGCTTAGGAGTGTGTTATTGACCAGGTTCTTAATATTCTTGACGAAGTTGTCAACCCCACAGTTAATAGCAACTTGAGGTACTTGAGGAGGGTGACGCGCGTGTACTAGTCATATCCGCAAATGATATTGCACAACAACATCAGTATCTTCTTGGTATAATGCGGTGTGAAGATGGTTATAGTGGGCATGTTCTCCATAGGGAGGGGCTTAGGGATAACGATTTATAAGCTTGATGTAACGGAGGAGATGCGTCGCTTGGTCTTAGAGCTGTTTGAGTAGTACTCAGAGTTGACTCCAGTATCCTCCTGTGCCACAAAAAAGGTGGGGCTTGAGCTTCTTCTATGGGAACAAAAATTGAGATGCTTATTGAGAAAGTGGTGGCAATGCTAAACAACAACTAGTAATGATATGTAGCCACTTGTGATGCTCATGATAGTTTTAGTAAAGCTACGCTCTCAGTTGATATCCTTGGGTCTTAAATAACAATTTGTGAGTGGAAGCGACATGAGGCTCGCCTTCTTGTCCACAAACAGCTGCTTGCAGCTTGTGCACTCCAAAATGTCTCATTAATGTCACTGCAGCTGATGACCTTAATGTGTTACCTAGAAGTTGAGGAACACGATACTTATTATTTTTTAAACTTGATCTTGGATGTAATTGTACAGTGGCATAATGTTGCTGATGTAGGCGCCCTCTTTGGTGCACTTGTCTTTCAGGTAGTAGTTATAGGCTAGCTTAAGTATCCAGCATAGAGCCTTAGGGAGTAGCTATGTTGAGGTTCTCCCCACAAAAGATTAGGTATAGTGCAAAGATTTTTGGGATGCTAATGGTAAATAATAGTAGATGTCCTTTGTTAAGAGGCTGGGGTTTTTTTTTGTGGGGAGGCAACAATGGCGGTTTGGAGGTTGAGCTTCTAGTAAAAAATCACGCAATTGAAAAACATGAAGGAGGCATTGCTTCTACACTAATATTGATATTGATGGTGGAGAAGGCAGCATCCACAAACTAAAAGAAATTATCAAAGCGAGACTCAAATTCTGGAGAGTTGAGGTGACATGGTATAATACAACTGCATCAAAGCCTTTAGAGAGATGCACCAAAGGTTATATTTGAATTGCTCTTGGTGGCAGTCTGATTCACATTTAGAAAATGGGTAAAAAATTTAATGTTTTTGTCTTTAGTTTGGTTAGTTCTGGATTTTGGATCAGGTGGTTTAGATTTAGAACTAATACCATTGTAAAATCCATTGGCTGACTTTTTATGTTTTAAAAATGGTTTGATGTTTACATTGTTGAGCTAACTAGTAAGGAAATTGATTAGCTTGCTAGATGTTAGATGAGTGGCTTGTTAAGTAAATAAATCTTTAAAAAAATTAAAATTGGAAAACATCTCTTTCCACTCAGCGTAACTTTCCAAGTAAATTTCACAAATTAATAAAAAAGTAAGTCTTAATCGCCTGTTGTAGCTTTATGGGAAAATTTTTGTGGGTATGTGCGCACTTTTTTCACGACCGCGGTGTATGTTGCACCTCACTCCATGTCACATGGTTGGCTGAACCTCAGCTTCAAAACAAGGAGGCAGCAGACGAAGCTGCTGTGGTGCACATAGTGATCAACCTCCCTGAAGGGCAACGGGTTGTTGAAACCAAACGCACCAGATGGACAAAATCCAACCAAATTTTCCTCACGTTCAACTTTTTGCACACTATAGTCAAGTGTGCCACTCTGGAGCAGCACCTGAAGAATGGTCTCACTGTATACAGCGAAATACAATCCTTCAAGATGGAACACTTTATGCTGATGCCACACCTGTGCACTGGCAAAGCCATTGAAGTTCTGACTCCAACTGAGGAGATTGCGAAGGATCTAACCCAGATCCCGCGCTCCACTTATATAAATATCGAAGAACATACCACCCACCCTTTCCGGGTAACCATAGACAGCGCACCCCCCATTTGTACCCACTGTGACGCGTTTGGCCATAAGGCACACGCATGCCCCACCAAGGAGGGCATCACATTCCAAGAGCACCCCTCAGCAGCCATGGCCAGCAGAGAGGCGCACTATGAACCAACCACCAGCACCAAAGAGGCTTTCCCGTGGGGAGCACAAGGCTGCTACTTACTAGTAATGCCTATATCCCCTCAAGAGCAAAAGAAGGCCAAACAGGCCCACAAGGCCGCGGCCAAGGAAGCAGCCAAAGTCGCCTCCGCTATCCCACACTCCCAATGCCAGGAGGACATCAAAACCTTCATGGTGGAAGCAGCTTGGGAATCCCTCAACCAATCAGATTGGGAAGTCCATGCCAATTGGGCCACCCAATTTGAGGATCCAATGAGTGACTTGATCTCACCTGACCTTTGTGACTAAGCCCCAATTGAAACTGATTTGGTCTCGAACCTATTTGAAAAAAATTTTTTGACCCAAATGTTGGTGCACCAAACTCATCCACACCACAAAAAATTTGTTCAACATTGGAGAAACAAAAAGTGAAGGCAAAAGCCAACGCGAACCTGTCTGCTAAAATTAACAAAACTACCAATAGCATTGCTGCAAACACCCATGCTGCCGTGAAGGCCTGTGGGGATCCAGAGGAGGCTGGTGGGCCCAGGTTCCCACCCCCTCGCATCTAAGGTGCGATGGGGGAAGCCTTCACTTTAGGGATGTTGAATATCATTGGACTCAAGGCCTCGCTGTCCCAGGCTAGGAAACTGAGTTTTTTACAAAAAATTTACCCATGGACATCCTGGCCATCCAGGAGTCCCACTTTCTATGAGGTTCCGAGGACACTTGGAAAACCATGCTCCTCCCTTCCCTATTCTTCTGGTTGGAGCACTGTGGGGTGCTAGTTCAGAAAAACAATTTTTTTTAAATTTTTATCATCAGAATCCTTCCTCAATGGCCAAGTCCTCGTTGTTACACTCTCATGGGCCAACATGGCACATGCTATCATCAACATTTATGACCTGACCTGTGCACAAGAGCATTGTGAATTTTTCTCGTTGGTCAAATCCCTTTCATTACCCCCTGACCCTTTCATAGTTGGTGACATAAACTGTTGGCTAAACTCACCCACGGACCGTTGGCCTTCCTCATCCCACGCCCCCCAGGGTCATGTAGAACTTCGCGTTCTAAAGGCCACCCTTGGGTTATTAGATGCACTGCCGCGGCAAGCCCTGCTGCTCAAAAACATGACGCACCCCCACATCCACAACGGCCAATTAAGGTCCATGACCCACATTGACCTTATCCTCATACCAGAGAAATTTTGATTCACATTTCCCACTTCCAAACAACAAAAATTGATTTACTGACCACCGGCTGGTCTCAATAACCTACCACTTACCTGTCACAGTGGCTAAGGCCCCGCATTGGTGTAAACTCCACCCACCCAAACTTGCATCACCAGGATTTTCCACTTGGGTGGTATCAGCAACTTTGGCAAAAGAGTTTATTAGACCGTTTTGCATGGACCCAATATCCACATGGTCAACCTTCAAAGAGGATACCATCCGCCACACTTGCCACCTCTCCTCCTGATGCTCACAAGCTACATCAGCTGTCATCTCGCGCGCTCTGGCAGAGTTGGCACACCTGGAATCCAACATCCCAGCCACAGGCTACAGCCCTGCTTGTGGCCAGAAGTGGGCAGAAGCAGCCACCCACCCCAACGCGCTCAAAAGGCAACAAAAACGTCAGGTTTGTTTAGTACAGGACCAAACACATTACAGAGGGCGACACGTGCACTGCATATTTTTTTAAAAAATTCTTCGCACTGTGCCAGAGCATGACCTGCACACAGGTGTGGAGATCGGATCATTCCATCATGGATACACCGGCCAAAGTGGCAGTCAAAATACAAAAGTGTTGCTCTGAGTTGTACCAAACTGATCCAATTCAGCTGGCCAAAGTGGCGAAATTTCTCAACAGCACTCACATCCGCACCATTTCCCAATACCCAGAATTAATGAATTTAATTACTCCAAATGAACTCTGGTCAGCCATCCATGGTGCACCAAATTGGAAATGCCCAGGCCCTGATGGCATTCAGTATGAGTTCTATAAAAAGTACTTCAAATATATATTCCCACTGCTGCTTGCCTCCCTTAACCAGAGCCTTCTGGATATGCGCCTTATACCAGGAGGGCAAGAGGCCTTCACCATCACACTCTTCAAGAAAGTGGATAAGCTAGACCTAGCCAACTGGCGCCCCATTTCTTTAAATAACACGAATAAAAAAATTTAACTAAAATCATGGCTAACCGTTTAGGGATTATAGCATCTGCCACCATCTCCCCAGAACAATTTGGTTTCATACCAAGAAGGTCTATTTGGGACAACGTGCGCTCTGTGGCTAACGCATGCCAGTCCACAGCCTCTGGGGCACTTGTATTTTTGGACCAACAGAAGGCCTATGATAGAGTAAACTGGGAATACCTCAGGGCCTGCCTCCATCAATTCCGCTTGCCCCTCGCTTCATCAACTGTGTAATGCTGCTCACGGAATCTGCAACAATGGCAGTGCGTGGCCCTGGCTTCCTAACAGAAGTAGTCCGCCCCCAAAGGGGCCTACGCCAAGGGGACCCCCTTTGCCCACTCTTATGCAACTTCAGCCTTGACCCACTACTTCAAAATGTGAATGCCCACCTCACTGGGGTCCATGTACCAGGCCAAGCCCCAGTCAAGATGATGGCGTTTGCAAATGACTGTGTGGTCGGGGTGTCTAATAATCAAGATGCACGCGCGCTTGAAGCTCTCATCCAGGAGTATTCCCAGGTAAGTAATGCTGCACTGAACGCTTCCAAAACTGAAATCATCCTCCTTGGTCGGTATCAAACTTTCTGGGCCCCAGTGACCACTGCCCAACCTGGCCCATCTGCTCGCACACGTGCTCGCCTTCCCTGCTCACCCCACACCGCCCCACTAGTGCTCCCCTTCGTGCCACGCCCTACCATAGGGCCTGTCCGCCATCTGGGCGTGTGGGTGGAGGCAGGCGGGTATGCCTCAGCAGTAATGGAAAGTCATATTCTAGACAATGTGACGAAGCATATCGCCTCCCTCAGAGCCCACCCTACTTCCCTTACTGGCAGGGTTTTTTAGCCAACTCTATGCTCCTCTCCAAAGTCTGATTTGGAGCCCACATAATCGCCTTCTCCCCGGGTTTTTTCAAATCTATGTATGCCCTCCTACAAGGGTGGCTATGGTCAGGCCGCCCACCGCCAGTGCGGCTTGAGGTCATGTTTGGTCCTCGTCGTCATGATGGCATGGGCCTGCTCGACTTAAAGCCCATGCTGCCAAGATCCTGGGCACCTGTATTGCGGCCATCACCGCCCCTACGCTCCCCTCCCAACACTGGTCCCGCATGGCCCGCTCCAACTTCTCCCGCGCCCTGGGCCTTAACAATCCATCAAACCCTCACTACTTGATGAAATATCTGGCTTCCCACCCATCGGCCACAGGTCCTCATGGTACTAAATCCCACTTCAAACGAATCCTCCTCTCCATGCGGAGCGTTGAGTGGAGAATTCGTATTAGTGGACACACAGCCCAGAGAGGCCGCCCCTCTCCTCAGTTCACACAGGAGGTACAGGGGTTACCCATTCAAGATGGTTTGATCCCCACACGGCCCCATGTCCTATCCAGGATGGACTACCTGGACATTATGGACATCCCTTATTCCATTGAGACCCAGAAGACTATTTGGAAATATGCACACCACCCTATGTTGCAGCCTCAAATCCGTTCACATGTGTGGCGCTGCCTGAGGCAGGTGTACCATATGGCTGAGTGCTCTAATGCTTTACACTCATCCTGCGTCGTGTGCAGCCAGTATAGAATGCTGTTCCACCGCCTGGAAAAGTTCCTACCTCTAAAGTGATATGGCGCGAAGTTTAACGTCTGCTGGGCCAGGATTAACACATCCCTTCAGTCTGTCAAGAGATATGTTTGTTATATCCATGGTATCCCCCCTTCCACCCTCTCTCGTGCTCTGGTGGTCGCAATCGCCATGTGGACTATCCACACGATTGTCTTGGATGCCATCGCAGGCTCCACCCCCACCCTCCCAGAAGCTGTCCACAGATTTCGGTCTCATTTGGTGGACCACTTTCAGGCGTGGATGTTTGGGTACCTCCCACCGCGTCGCCATCAGCTGGTCTCCTCCTGGTTCCCAGTTTGTTCATCAAATCGGACCCTTTCCTCCACACATGTTCAATTGTGGTTACGGCCCCTTTACACGTTCCCTCACCCTCCCCATAGTGGCGTTCCCGCTGGCAACAAGAGATAGCATCGCTTCTCTGGGGTGCCTTCCCTGTTACTAAGTTTTGTTTCATTCAGGTTGACATTCAGAAGTGTCCGTCCCCTGGTCAGCCTTCCTCGCAATAAATTTAAAATTTAATCGCCTGTTGTAGCTTTGCTCCACTGTCCTTGGATTCTCCACTGGCTGCTCCAGTGTGGGGCAGCGGCGAAACTCCCTCCACCATTTTCCATATGGCAGAAAACGCGCTCAGACTGGCTCACCCAGTCATTCCAAACCCATGGGACAATTCGTTCCTCCCTTGGATCATGACGCCCACCTTACTCATACTTAAGCGGTACCTCGCTGCCCCCCTGGTGCTCCCCTGGAGCAACATGCTCTATGGCCTAAGGGTTGACTATAGGAAAATTTTCCCCTACAATGACCAAATCATTATCAAAATGGCACAGGCGGTGATGACACCCACCAGATTTATAAATTTTTGCCCATATAAGGGTACTTCAACCTTGGCTTCACTTGTGAATCTGATGCTGCCACTGCAGCAAATGTGCCCCTGGTATTCCAGGGAAACCCTCTTCCCACAACTTGGACCTGGCACCCAGTGGACACCACTTTGGTGGTCCAGTTTGCTGGTTTGCCTACCAACCTCCCCCTGAAGTGCTCCATTAGGAGCTGATGGATGTTTTGGAAGCCAATGGCTCCAACCCCATCTTACAATTTGTGGTCCCAAATGGGGCCGCATGACTCGCTGGGCCTCAGGCATATGCCACGATTAGCCATTAATTTAAAAAAATCACCATGTTGATTCCCCTCATGTTGTTATTCCACTCATCGCCTGACTATCTGTTTTGGGCCCACACTGAGGACGGGTGGATGATCTGACCGTCATGCTTTGAGTTGAACCATTTGAAATGCAAGTGCCCCTCCTTAGCCACTTCTGATGGATTGGACTACTCATCCGCCAGCCTCCAATCTGCTGCCCACCCCAAAAAAGTTCTGGCATGGGGTATGATCCTACCTCCCCCTCCCCAAAGCCTGTTGCTGCAGCTGCACCTGCAGCCATCAATTAGCCTTCCCTTTCCCCAATGCCACACATGATACCTCCAATCAAGCATCAGATTGACCCCATTTTGATCCCATGATTCCTCCAACGAATCAAGCAAACCTCAACTATATTCTGATCCCCCAATTCAATTCAATCAGAACCCATGGGAGTTATTTTGCTGAAATTAATGAATCAGTTTAGCTTATTGAAGAACCATCTCTGCAAAAAGCGCGGTTTGTCAATGCAGAATGCTACGCCAAAAACCCTCCTTGACTATATACCTCACGGCAAATGCTGAATCAATTTGCAGTGATCTTTAGCTTGCAGTTGAAGCAGTTGTAGCACCATATTGTCATCCCCTTTGTAAAGCTGTCGCCAAATCAGTGGCGATGCTCACAGGAGGAATTCCACTTCTGTTATCCTCAAAAGTCTTACTCAAAAGAGTAAAATCACAGTGAAACAATTAATATAAAAATGTTAATAATGCTATCTAGAACGTGGTAATTGTAGCACGGAATCCAAAATCTAAGACTACCTGAACCAATATTGCCACATTCATTAAACTCCTAGACACCCACATTGAAGCTATAAAAGCTTTAGCAGAATATATCAGTGCCATTTTCCTAACTGGCAATTTCCATTAAATACCAATCATTAGCAATAGTGAACCACATGCCGCCAATGCCCTGACGCCCTTACTGTCTGCCTTGACACATACTCTATTCTGGGAAGATGAAGCTACTGCCAAAGATGATCCCCCTGATCCCCCCTCCCCTTCAGCCATGGAGAGATAAGCGGTTTCCACAGCCCAGATGGTTAGTTGTTTTGTTTGAGATGTTTCACTCAATCCGCTCATTTGGGCGTTTTGTCTGAACCATTTTTTATGTTTCTTTTTTAGTTTAAATTTTAGTTTTGGTAATGTCCATCCCCTGGTTGGCTTACCTCAAATAAATTAAAAAAATCAAAATTGGTTAACTATCAGAATTTTGTAGTCAAATTTGTGTGTCAATAATTGTATTATCTATTTTGAATTCAGCATTAGGCGATTTAGCCTTCAATTTGATTCATGAGCAAAAATTACTGATTATACAGTTGCACCTTTAGTTTGTATTGATCATAATTGAAATTTGATTATGTGGCAAAAACTATTGTGTAGAAGTTCAAGTTTTTTGCCTTAATTTGGCTTGCTATTGTCTGAATCATTTGTTTTAGACTTTATATTGGATGGTTTGGCTATCATCTAATTTTGAATGCAAAAAACATTAGTTGAACTTATGAAATTGGTAATTTAATTGGGTTATCATATTATATCATCAAATTTAACCCAATTCCAAGTGTTATCTCCTTATTTAGTATGTTTGATGATTAACAGTTGACTCAACCTACATTAAAAATTAGTATCAAGGTTATTGGACAAATTATAGATTTGTTTAAACGTTTTGATTATATAAGTCTGGGGGTTTCTATTTGGCATTAAGATATAAGATAAACTGTTTAAAAAATTGAACATTAATAAATTGATGGACACTGCCTCCTAAGTTAATCCAAGTATATGAACTTTAAGTAGAGAGTATTTTATGATTGTGTTAGTGTTGCATAACAATGCCCTGGACCAAGATAACAATTAGCAAGGCAGTCCATGGTTATCCTATCCTCTTTTAATGCTATGCATTGTGTTTTTCTGAAATTTGCTGCCCTTTCCCCTTTTGATTTCATTTTCCATTTCCCCATTAATGATGTGGTATCATCCCCCATTCCATACACCTTGAATAAGTTGAAATTATTGATTTGTCTAGATTAAATTTTGGTGGAAAGTAACTTATTTCTGTGGCATTTGGATCAGCTCACCCAAGAGAAATATTGGGATGTTTTTAGGTCTGTCTGAAAAATGGCCTCAGAGGTATTTTGTTCAGCTTTATGCATCATTGGAACTGCGAGGAGTATTTGTGTAGTGACTTGATAGAGGATTATAGCCATCTGGTTTGGTTGCCACAATTTCATTTTAGGCACTAAGAAGCCGTGGCACAGGGAAGAGAATGGGCGATGAGGGGCTTCTTGGTAAGATATTATGATTTTGTTGGAACAGAGATAAGTATCAGTTCAGGGCAACAATTGGCTGGGAGGTTACTGGGTTAGTTTGTTCAGACATATTGTGGACTAGTTTCAACTGCTACTTATAATGGGTAATATTACTCTGGATCTGTTTCAGCTGCTCCATGCAACAGTTAACAGCCTCATGGATGGTTCTGAATATATTAACACACTGAAAAGACTATTGTGATAAACGGTTCAAACTGTTCATCTAATTTTGACTCAAAAATCAGATCACAAATTTTGAGTCAAAACGTCTGAGGAGATTTCCAACCAAGGGTGGCTCAGAACCAGGCTTTTGCTGCTCCAAGCTATGCTTTAGGCTTGAAAGAGTTTGAAGAATGGCCAGGAGCGGGCCTCCCAAAGTGTGACCTTTAAAAGGTTGCACCCCCATCATTCTGAACCTTAGTTCAGCTTTTTGCAGCTTCTCTTGGCCGATTAGGACTCATGTCTTACCTGAGCGTTGGGCGTGACAAGGTTTTGTCAAAAACAAAACCCTTGAGCTTCTGGTGCATTAGCCCTCCATGGTTGCTCTGTCTTTTTCTTGTCACGCTTGCAATGCCAGAGAAATGCCAGGAACGCCTCACTCAATTTTTATTAAGTTGTATAAAAATAAAGGTTACTTTGGTTTTTGCATCCTCGCTTAACTGCCATTCTTTTTTCCGTATCTGAGACTTCCCCAAGTTTTGAGAATTAAAGATGGGTTGGTATTATTAAATCATCTCAGCTTACCTCAGTGGTCCAACTTGGCTGTTGGACCTATTTTTGCATCAATTTACTTGGCTGAAAAATAAGGCATCTGGCAAATGGAATCTGGATGGTTCTGTTCATTGCAACTATAACAAAAATTAGTAGTGTAGTCTTCTAGTTGTCTTTCTACCTCTTGATATAAATCTTCAAATATGGTGTTACAGCCAGTTGAATCATCATTAAAGTCCAGGATCAGAAAGCTCACTCCAAATTATCTAACCTGATTCAAGCCAGGCATCTTTTATCCCAATAATGGGCAAGAAATTCAGTAAAATCACTTTTTTGTTTATTTACTGTAAGCATACTACCCCTGTAATGTTAATAATCTCTTTTGCTTCTGATAATACAGAACCCTTTAGTAATCGCTACTTATGTAGCATGAGATCCATTTATGCACTTCTTTTACAGGTTAATAGTTGGCTCAATCCAAATTTTTAATATGAATGGCCTACTATATAGCCATTATGCAGTAAGCATCCTATAAACCCTAATATATAGGCTGATCTACTTCCATGAACTATGACTTTTACTTTAAATAAAAGAAAAATAGTAAGAAGTACTTTAATAATAAAAAAGATTGTGATACTGAAAGTACCTGGGGAGAGTCAGGATTATAATGAGTGGAAGGCGCATGCCTCCGTCGGGATTTCTACCAAAATTAGAGATTTAGATAAAACAAAAAATGGGATTTGAACCTGAAATGAAATTCAGATGAATTGGATGACGGGATTCAAACCTGAACCATTAAAAAAGCTGAACACATTATTGGGGATAATCTTCAACGAAATTCCAGCCCTAAAATTGGGGAACAAATCTGATCTGTGAGGCAAATGAATTTCAAATAGGAAACATGAAGTAGATCTTGGTTTATTATGCATAAAAATTGACTTAAAACTTTCCTGATTTCCCTTATATTGTGTATAACTAAAGTATGAAGCTTTAGCTTCTTGCTTTCTCCATTTTAATTCATAATAGTTGAATTTTATTTGGAATTGCATCCCCTACTAAGTATCTGGTATCAAACTTCTTGATCAAAAGTGGTAAAAAGGTATTATCTAATACCTTTGAGCTTTGGGTCCCCAGGCCAAAAATATCAAGGGATACATGTAAAGCCCCCGTGATCCCAACACCTCCTGTGACGGAGGAAGTATATTAAAAAAGGAAACAATGGCAAATTCCAGGAAAACAGTGCTATAGTAGATCAGGATTTATCATCCAATACTGGGCTGAGATTAATAATGGTAAAACAGTTAAGTAGATCCAATATTTACCTTTAATAAGACAAAAGGTATTAAGGCATGCTAAGTAGCTTAAGATTATAAATGGTGGAGCTTGGAGAGTTAGATGTTATATAAAACCTCATCCTGAATATAAATATGATAATAAAATGTGTTAAGAACCATCTTAATCTCAACAGCCGCTCGCACTGATGGGGAAAGATATCTATAATTTGTTTACTCTTGAATATGACAGAATTGAGGGCAGTCGCACAGTTATTATATGTTCTATATAAGAAAGAATTTAAGGTCTTAAGCCAGTTAAACATTATTTAATATTAATATTTTATTGGTTGTAAGCTTCCCAGGGACGGAGTAACTAAAGAAGAAAAAAAGCTGAAATGCTAAATTAAGCGAATAGTGTCTAACCAAACCAAACAAAAAAACCATGATGTCAACGGCATAATGCTAACTGACCATGGTGGATGGAGTGTGGGTCAGAGGGAAATTTAGGTTTATTAGTGCAAAGTAAGGTGCAAGCTAAGTGGAAAGCTAGGGGATGGGTGCATCCGCAGTATGGGGATTGAGATCACCATAGGGAGGTCAAGGAAAACACTGTACGCCGAAGCAAAGGCAAAAGAGTAGATTGCAAGGTCTTGCTATTCCTGGAGTCATGCTTTGGGAGCTTGGAGAAGTGGTAATATTAATGTGGGTGAAATTAGCTTTAGGTTTGTGCGCCACCGCCATGACATTTAAGAAAGAGTTATGGGTTTTTGTGGACTTTAAGAAGGTTCTTCTTACATGTAGTGTTTGGTATCTGGACATCGAGGAAAAAAGACCATCAGCTATCATTACCACAGACTTAGCTACAGGTTTAGAGAAGATGGCAAAGGGCGAGGCAACTGCATTTGAAAGTAAGTTCATGAGAGAAGAACAGTGCAACAAGTATATGTGGGATAAAATAATGACTGGTGAAGTGTTTACCATAATTAGTTTGCAAAACTGATCAAAGGTGAACGCTGGATGGTTCAATGAGATCCCCCAATAAATAAACCTTGCCAATAAGCCCAGGGATTCTGGTTAAAGAGGATTGGGGCATCAACATAAGTTTAGTGTTTGGCAGATGAATGGGAGGAAGTTTAGAACTGAACGTTTGTCAAAGCCACTTCCTGATTAGCTGGTTTTAGCCAAGTCTAAAATAAGGAGGGACCTGATTGGCCGGCACATGAACCAATGCAGCAGCAGGATATGGAGAGGGCTTGCAGGATGGTCCCCAGACTGAAAACGCCACGGGAATTGTAGCAGTTCTGACACCTGCAGAGATGGACTAAAATCTTGTGGAAGCTGCAAAGGATAGGCATTTGCATTTCAAGTAAGCAATTTAAACGGGATAGACGTTTTATCCGCCTTCTTTGACAGGGGCAGAAATTGATGGTTAGGGGGATAAGGCACAACAGTGTGAGGGAGAATCAACTGGTAAATTATGTTTGAATTAGGGCATATTGTGACATATGCCCAAGGCCCTGATAGACATGTTGGCCCATTTGGGATCACAAACTGAAGGATGTGGTCAGAGATGTAGGTGGCGAAACCAAATCATCAGCTCCTAATTGAGAACAGTGGTTGAAGATGGGTGTGCAAACCAGTAAACTGAACTACCCTAGAGGTGTCAACTGATATTATGGTGCAAGTGGTGGGGAAAAGGATATCATGGAATGCTTTGGCACAGTCACGGCATAGGCATAATCAGCTTCACAAGTGAAGCCCTAGTCAAAGTGACACTCAAACGGAAAGAAGTTAAAGAATTCAGCGGCTTTTATTACCACCTGAACCAACTTATTGATTAATTTATCAGGGTATGGAAATAATCTTCTCATTTTACAAAAAGGCCAAAATGCATTATGCTCTGAGAGAGCATCATAGGGTTTGAGGCACTGCCTGGGTATATCTGAAGTGGACGTCAAGATCCTTGGGAGGAACAAATTGTCCCAATGATTAGGGAGGCTAGATGATCCAATTTGAGCACGTTTTCCCAAAGGACTGAAAATGCTTTGGCGACTTTTACTGCTGCCCTACCCTACAGATGCTGCTTGAGGATCCAAGGACATTGTGGTTTCTAGGTGACAGGCTTCAAAGTTGGTTCATTTTAACATTATAAGAAAATTTCTCAGAAAGCTATGCTGAGTAGAAAGAAAAGTTTGATAGATTGAAAAGGTGTTAGTAAATAAAAAACAAAAGCCTAAAGTCGAGGCTCAAACAACCTAAAGAAATTCTCAACACCTAAATTCTCTTAAGGAGAGTACTCAAGCCTTTTTTCATAACTTCTGGAACATCACAAGTCAAATAATTTGAGTTTAGATGTGACAAGTCATTGTAAAAGTGAGCTCTATGAGTTGTGACACTATTGAATTATTACATTATGTAGGAGGCTATTATGAACTTTGATTGCCAACATGATGAGAAGGACTAAATGAAGTTAGAAGAACTATTAGCCAAATTTGAAGACATCCCTATAAAAGGACCTAAGAATTATGAGGTATATAGAGAGGAAAGACATCATATAAAAATTGGATTGGTTATGCCGTTTAGGTCAAAGACATACTGCTGATGCAAAGAAAGAAGAATATTATTAAGGTTTTATTCAGTATAAAGTTGTTAGCCAGGTGAGACAATCAAAGAACTCATGCGCTTTGTCATTGCTTCTGGTATAAGGAAGGATGAATGAAATGAGTGTCTATGGAGTATCGCTACTGAATGGTAACCAAGAAAGGTCTGCATCAGTTCCTGAAATTAGATGACGCCTTGAGACGTTTGAATAGATTAAAGTATATATTAGCAATAGACCTAGCTAGTGGCTACTGGCAGATAGAGATCATTTCAGAAAATTGAGAGAAGTGTGTCCAAACCAGTAGTAGGGGGCTGTTTGATCTGATTTTTTGCCTCAACTGCTCTGAAACGCCCCTGAAATTTTTCACCTTGTTTGAACCATATTTTTGGAACATTAGAGCTATCATGTGTTCTATTATACTTGTATGATATTAAAATTATAGTTGAACTTTACAATACCACTTTATATACCTGCGATAAGTGTTTATCAAAGTAAGCATCCAACCTGAATTCAAAACGAAGGAATTTGTTATCTAAAAAGAGCAACTAGAGTTCCTATGGAATGAGATTAATTACTATGGATCAATATACAAGAAAAAAGTCTAAGCAATATTGGCCAAAGAGCTAACTGAAGATTATGTGTGATTTTAGTTCTTATTAAGGAGCGTGGTACATTGGCAGTTTATCCCCCATTTTTCAGACTCAGTATCACCTTTAATTTATCTTTAAATAATGAAAATAAGTTTATGTGGATACTATAGCAGGATCAGGTCTTTGAAGAGCTGTTAGCAAGATTGGCTCAAGCACAAATTTTAACATACTCATTTTTCACAAGTCATTCTTTTATACAGATACTAGTCATGTTAGGCTTATAGCAATACTAGCTAGGTTAAATTGAGATGGGATTAACCATGTACAGTAGATATATTTTCAAGATCTTCACAAGTGCAGAGAGTAAATATACGTTTACCAAGATGGAATGCCTTTCTGTTATCAGGGTTGTAATTACTTTTGGCCCTACATATATATGGATTACACTTTAGGGAGCGAGAATAATGACCACTTTTCTGGCTATAAATTATGAAGAACCCTGAAAGTAGGCTCTAAAGATGGGGTACCTCTTCAAAAGCCAATTTTTAGATAACCTCTGTGTGTGAATAGAACACCTAAATGATGTAGAAATTATAGACTGCCTGTGTTTCATCTTCAGGCCCAAAAGATTGACCAATTATATGACCTCATAATTTACCTAAGAATAATGGAAAGACAAAACTGAAGAAGTGAGATACCTTTAGAATAAGTATAAGCATGATCAAAGTATTGAAAGAGGTATACATAAGATGTCCTAGAAAAGGCTTTCCTATATTGGACCTAGCAATTATGTGGATCTATTATGGAGTTTTAAAAACATGTGGTCATGGATCATTCCAGAAAACCCTTAGCGTACCTTAAAAATCTTTTCTTTTGGGAACTGAAGTCAAATGAAGTGCATCAGGCCATAGAACCTCATGTACCATGTGCAAGTCTCAGACAATTACAGAAGAAGTTCAAGTATAAACCATTATCACCAACTGCGCCCTTTAACAACGTATAAAGCGACATTATAGGAAGCTAACTACAGCCTGATACAAAATTTCATAATCATAGCAATAGGTTATTCTCAAAAGTGTTATGAGAACGCTGCAATGAAGACATATAATTTAAGATCCACTGCTCATTTTATATACAACCAGGTCATTACTAGGCACGGATGACCTCAATTTCTGCTGTGTTTTAATGGCAAAAGATTTATTTATGGTGTATTTCAAGGACCACGTGGACCTGTTAGGGATGAAATAGCATTTTTCTACCTCATAAATCCCTCATCAAATGGAAGCCTTAAATGCACCAATGGGACCTTGGGAGTAATACTCGGGAAGTCAGTATGAACTACCATCAAAGTATGATCTGTTATTGCCATTGGTGCTCCTTACCTTTGAGATCAGCTATCAAAGGGTGGTAGGAATGCTTACAATCAAGGCGCTCTATGGCAATAAGTGTCCTTATAAACCTTACTAGCCTAAAATTTTTATGAAGACCATACTAACCTGACCCTCATAACTTAAAAAATAAATAGCTAACTAGTTGATTAAAATACAATTGAAGCAGCTAGGAGAATTGAGTTACCAATACAAAGAGCCGTACTGAGAGTAGAAAAAGAATATTACCAGAGTCTGTAATAGTAGAAATGTTTTAGTCTATTATTAGAGAAATTCAATAAGAGATTATAAGTCATATTGATTGAACCAACAACTGTATTGGCCAATTAAAGAGCTTTTACTTCTTTCAGGACGATGCCACCAATATAAATTCAAGCAGAGTAGATGAACGGCATATTAGATACTTACTTTTTAGTACTAGTGGTGCCAACACATTAGATACTTACTTTAGTCTCGTATTGAGAGGGTACTGTCATGGATGAAGCCCCAAGTATGCAACTGGTAATTACTTGACCAATCAAAGGATTCATAACAAAAAAACAATTTTTAAATATTAATTTATAGAGAATTTAAGCCATCAGGAACGGCAAATAAAGCCATTTTTTAATTATGATTCCAAAATATTTATTCTCCATGATCTAAAATAAATCTTTTTTACAAATAAAAAAATAATTTGATAGTCATCAATGACAATCATCAAGCTCCTTTTTACCCTTGTAATACTGAAAAAATTTAAAAGCCACTGACATTGGCTTAACTCAATCAAATACCATCAATAATAGGTAAATTACTAATACACCAAGCGAGGTAAGTTTATTATTTGAACATTATCATTTGATTAGAATATTACCAAAATTGGACAAATAAATTTAAGGAAGTGACCAAGGTTTGAATTTGGTATCTTGATTTGTTTCCAACACTCAAATCTCAATATAATCTTTATAAATAAAGAAATAGCCCTTTTAAACACCAAAGCTCTACTACAGAATATTAAGCAGGGATGAAACTAGGTGATAGCCATGTTACTTGTCGACTTTAATTCACATTAAATAGAAGAACCCATGTCAAGGAACTTGAAAAAATGGATCCACAAAAATAAAGGCTTAATTATAATCAATGGATTGGGTTCCTTAAGGAATGAAGATAGCAACTATTCCCAAATTCCCCTTAAACAAAACACACTTCTTTATTTTTACTAAAGTATAGAAGTATTTTGGTCTTATTTAGTTAAAACAGGTCTATTAGACAGATATTCAATCATATTCTTGTATTTTACTTTAGAGAGTTTAAGTAAAATACTTAGTACCATCCTGGGATCAGGTTAATGCAGCTTTTTCAGCTATTGGTCTTGGAATTTTCTAAAGAGTTTGATCTTTAATAGGACATCTTGTGGAGATTAAGCTTAGCATTAAAGAATTTGATCTAGTCTTTAAAGAAACTCTGGTCAAGAAGCCTGCATATAAAGTTATTGCCAAAGTAATGAAGAGTGACCAAATGGAGAATACGCCAGTGGAGTGAACAATAGTTTTAGCATGATAAGCTTTTAAGAAACTAAAGGCGAATGAAAATACTTATTGAGAATCGTTCAAACTCAATAGCTACATCAAAAACAACTAATTGATTCGGAATTTTATAATAACAACCAACAATTTTACAACTCAGCCACACTTATTTATCAAAGTATAGCGAGTAAGCGTTGAGGAACTGACTTTAACATTCCACATAATACTTTAAACTTGGTATGCCAAAGGTGAATCCATTAAAGAGAAACATAATATTTAATATTCTATAGAAAATTAGCATTATTAGTACTAAAGTATCCTGAGGTTTTTGGCCTTGTTTTATAAAAAATATTTTATCAATCTCAGAAAACCATAAAGGGATTAAAAAATCTGGTCATTCAAGATGATGCACATAATTTATAGCATCTGATGTTAATTTAATGCATGTAGCGGTGTCCTCCAGGGAAAATTAATAGCAAAAAGCCAATTTCTAAACCTTGATAAATGGCTACCAGCTCTGTCATAGCATTCTCCAGATTAACATAATATTCCATTGCAACTTTTCTGGTTGTTTATATATTTATTTTGCGCCTTTTTGTTCCAATTTTTCTTACATATTGTTTATAAATTGGTTGACAAAATTATGAAACAGTATATGACAATTTTACACATGATGCTTTATAAACTGTAGCTGTAAAAGTCTGCAACAGACACAATTCTAAAAGATGTCTTAGTATTATTGTCGCGCTTATGGATGTTAAAGTACCAAACCAATTTATAATAATAGACCATCAGCTTTCACGAGTCTGTTATATACAAGGTGTTTCTTGCTGATTTATATCATTATGATTTCTCTGATGTGGAGCACAAGTCCTCTTCTCTCAAAATCCTGACTAACTATAAGTATTGCAACTTCTTTTGTGGTGGAGGAGTACTATAGTGGTTTTTATGGTCTCCAAAAAAACCTATTTTGCATTGAAAGAAACTTGGTGTCTCTCAGTCCCTTAGGAGCAGAATCAACAAAATCATTAAATTCTGGAATATACTTGTTTAAAAATGAACCAACATTTGCAGTTGGCCTTACAGTTCATGTTTACAGCATGGATGGATAACACATTAAATGTTTTTCTTTATAATCATCACAAACAATGTACACCTTTGATAAATGCAGGCAGCTGCTGAGGCTCTGGCATGAAGTTTATGATCATGTAGTATACTCTTCCCTCTTCCTTGAAAGTTATTGTTTTCAATCATTATGTTCTTAGCTCCAAACGAGGTCATTTGTAAGCTAACTGCAAAAAAGCTCAACTGATTACTTTATATTATCACCCTTTTAAAAGACCCTTTCAATAATTAAGATTATATTCAAAGTATCTACAAACGTAGCCTCTTACAGCTAGTGACAACCTATAATATGTTACATCAGATGACTGAGTTCCTTTAAATAGCCACTAATTAAAATGTTTTTGGCCAGTGATAATGACGATCAAGGCCCTTTTATAGCCTCAGACGTTTAAATAAATTGAAAGCCACTGACAAAGAACAAAATTAATTTAATACTCTTAATGATGGTTAAAATATCAATACCTTTTTCAATTAAGCTTTCTCATATGAGCATTACTGTTTTATTGATATTAACCAATTTTGTGTAAAAATCTAATTTCCAGAAGCTAACCTTGGAATGTGAAAATCCTAAAGAGCCATTAGAATGAATGTAATACCTGAACATCAAAGAGTTCCAATTAATTAACCACAGGATCTACAGCATGATATAAGATTTACATAAAAAACAAGCTGATTCAGGTCTTTAGCAACTTTAGACCCTGAAACCATGATTAAAGAAAAAAACATATTGATACATGCTGAGAAATTTCAAATGATTCAAGTTTTTTTTATTTGATAAATAGTATCACAAATTTAGTACACAATCTTATTATTTTACAAAAAACAGGCTCAAATTATAAAAAATATACATCTGGTCATTTATCAAGCTAACAAGTTTGATAACAGTTGTATAATTCGCGGTAGGGTTGCAATAAGAGAACCTTGTAAGATAATTTGTCAACTAAAGGTTGAGAGTAGTCCCAGTGTGCTTAAGAGAAGGCACCATCAAGATTTAATTAGTATTCTAACATGATTAATGCTTTTAATTCATGAGTGAAAGTCACATAAAAGAAAAAGAATGCACTTAAATGGGATGACGGTCACCATGTGAATAAATAACCAGCACGTGCAGCCCATACATTTCAACTTGCATCATATTAGAGAGTGGCGAAAAATTGGCATACACCTAATAAACTATTGTATAGTAGAGAGAAACATTACCTCAAGATGGTATTGGTGGGTTAGGAGGCTGTCTGGAGCCTAGGTAAGCTGAGGGCAGTAAGGTGTAATTTATTACAGCTTCAGAACATAATGTGACTCTTAATCTAAAATTCATGGAACAGCACCAAATGCAGAGAATCTGATACTAAGGTAAAAATAGTGTATCTGGCATTGTTTATTGAGGGTAACATAACCTAAAGCAATTAATTTTTTAAGCCACAGTAACAGCTTGTGTGTATATCTTCTAACAGCTGCTTCTAGAACTTGTTTTTCGTATTTGTATCATTGAATATTAGTTTCCTTTTCCATTTTAGCTACTATAGTTAGAGCAGCAACAAGTCATCTGAACCTATAAGAACAATAGATAGGATTGGTTGCAACAGGGGAGTGAAATTGTATGGTCTTTTGGATACAATTCTTTGGCGCAAGAGTAGTTATAATTATTGTAAAGTTGATAAGTTTTGCTGACCAACTAATGGAATACGAACATTAAAAGATGTCCTAAGTCAATCATAACCCTATACTTTTTGTTCCCTCTAATGCCTCTTTCAAATCTGTTAAGGTTAATGTAATCTCAGAACACCTGGAACCTGTAGGGGTATTTCTCTTATCACTTGATCTTGCATGTAGTTTCATAGGTGGTAGTTTATACATAATTTCAAGTTACAGACATTTAGCAGTGTAAGGTACCAAAGACCATGTCTGAATGTGTGGATTTAACTTTATATCAGTTCAAAAACATTTGACACATAGTAACTTCTAAAGTTTGAGGATTCATTAAGATATTGCCATGTATCAAAAAATGATATAGAGGAGTACAGACATGCACTATTATAAAGAAGTGGTAACTTGGTGAGAAATGGCATATAAGCAACAAAGTCTTTATACGTCAATAACATTTCAAATTTTTCTTTCATCCAGTGTAACTAAAAATGAATAGATTAAAACACAAATAAGGTTTTTGCTTAATACAAAAATATTAAAAAGTAAGTTTAGGCCCAAATAAATATATGCAAATAAAACAACAGAAACTATGGCGCCTCTTATACTGAGTAAAGTACTAAGAGATAACGCTAAGTATAATTAGAATAGAGGAGAAATGACTCAAGAAGATTTTGATAAATAATAAAAAAGTGAATTTGATAAAGTTTAGTATAGAGGAACAAAAAAATTTATAATTTATTTATAGATGGCAATGTATAGTTAAATAGTCTAAACTAGTCATTTATAATATAAACCAAATCCAGTATGGATTTTAACCTAATATTATTGTTGGACATAGGACAATTAAAGTTAAACACAAAAGCAATTCCAAAAAGAAAGTTTAAAAATAAAAAAGACTTTTCATAATAGTTATATCACTTGTTGAAATAAAAGTGTGGTGTTCCCAGATAACTCAACCAAAAAATGTAAAGGCTATACAAAAGTACTTAAATCATTACTAACATTATATTATGGAATGAAAATGTTAGTGCTTTACACAAAAAAGATTTAATAAGGAGGACTCTTCTATCAAAAAATTCAGCATGTGATGAATGGGATCTTTTTTCATCGCCATAAACCAATTTTGCAGGAAGGCTAAGGCAATGTCCCACAAGCAGGAGAGTGCAGCAGCTGTTTAAGATCCCATCTGTTATCTTGATGAACGGTTTTGCTAACCCATGGAAGATGGTAATGATTATACTAGTGCTTAAGAGAGATTGTCTTTCCACCAGAGAGGTCATACAGAGAGGCGTCAGCCTTGTTAAAACCAGAGGTATAGTCAATTAACCCATTTAAAATCCAGAGTGTCTTTACCAAATTACTATATATGATTTTAGATCTTAAATTCAATTTTTAATTTTTTAGGGTTTTCATATATTAGAAGATGAAGTTATCCTAAAAACCTTCATCTGGTTGTATTTATGTCATGAAATGGGGAATATGGGGAAATTTGTTACTATGGAGTCTGCAGGCTACTGGCTTTCCATGGGCTTGTCTTGAGAATCTCAGCCTCTGATATTCTTGTCTGGGACAGTACTAGACCATTCTTTGGGTACCCCTGACGTTATAGAAACTTTAACACATTTATTTTTGCTCTTTAGAGGATGAATCGAAACTCAGCGTTTTTGTTTCATCATTATTGTAAGCTTTTGGATTAAATTTTGATTAACTCTTTCCCTGCTGCTTCTAATTTGCTTGCCCTCCGTTTTCCTCTATTCTCAATGTTTCCGCTTTTGGTATAATTTGGATTGGCAGCTCTTGATTCAATGAGCTGCAATTTGTTGTGGCTCTTAACGTTCCTCTGTTGTGATGTATTCAGGTTAGCAGGCTCTGATTTGATGTGCCACCATTTTTCTTTGTCATCAACATTGTCCCATCACTGCATAATTGGGTTGGTGGCTTTAAACGCTGGCCCATCTTTTCTCTTTGTCCTCAACATTCCCACGCTCATCAGATTTTGAGTTGAAGGCCTTTTATTGGACCAATCGCCCTTTCCACTGGGCCTTGCCACCTTTTCTCTAAATTTGTTTAATTTGTCAGCATCTGATACATCATAATGTAATTTTTGAGGGTCAAATCCCTCATTCCTCTATAAATTTATTACTAATCTTAGCTACAATTTCTGCTTTAAAGTATATTGAGGCTATATGACAGTCAGGTAGAGAAGAGGTCCCCAACCCTCAGGCTATGGACTGGTACCAGTCCATGGGCCATTTGGTACTGGGCTGCAGCCCTAGATGGGACCATCTCATTGCAGAGAAACAAGCTTAGGGCTCCCACTAATTTAGCGTTATGGTGAGTTGCATTTTTCATGCACTTTATATTTGCTTTTGTGTTATATTTTCTTTTTTAAGGAATGTTTAAACGTTTCCTTAGTGACCAGAGAGTTTTAGGAGGTGGAGAGGATGTTACTCATGTTATGTTGTTGGTGCTATGTTATGAGGACGCTGCTAATAGAGTTGCTTACAAAAACACAGTGGATTCACATTTATTGTTATATTTGAAAAATACTACAGTTTTTGAGCCAGTCGTATCATTTTATTTTGTGTATTTATCTGCCACACCTTAAAGGCTGGTTCATGAATGTAGTTTCTGACATTAAACTGGTCCGTGGCCCAAAAAAGGTTGGGGACCACTGGTATAAGAGATAGTATGATAAGAGCTAGCGTTTCTATTTGCAAAAACATAATCTTCTTGCTATTTTTTGTGGCTAGTTATTGTTGTTTTAAAATTTTTGCCAACCTGAGAAATCAACTTCCAAGAGGCAAACGCACTTAAATTTCAATTACATTGGTACATCAGTTTTTAAAAAACTATTTATAATAGAACTTACAAATTTCTATTGTTTTTAATAGAAATTATTGGCATAAGTAATCTAATATTCTATATAATTAGATTTGATTTTAAACATCCTCTTAATGAGGCCTATGAATTATGAAGAACCTTTAAGTAAAACATAGATTTCATAGCTTATGTATTTTGTAATATTATGATAATCACTGGTTTTTATGTATTGTGTGACATCATCCTTAAGGTTTTCATAAAAATAGAGATTTAAAAAAAAATTCATATTTTACCTAGTTGTATTGGTTGTCACTAGTACTCCTACCATTAAAATCTTTGCAAGGTTATCTATTCTTGAGTTACATCCTAGATTGTTTCTAAACAAATGAGAACCATGTAAAATACTATGTATCCTAGAGAGGAAAAAGGGTGTAAATTAGTACATGGTAGGTGAGATAGTTGCCATTTTGATAAAAGGTTTCCCACACGGCTGTTAAAAAATAAGAATTTTATAAAAGTTCTGATTTTGAGGTGAAAAATGGGCCTTGGCAGTTGGCATCTAAATATGTACAACTTAATGGAGAGAAAGTATTGTATTAAAATTTCTAGTTTCACAAAATCATAAATGAAAAATTGAGAATTGAGATAAAGTTGTACACATTTTTTGTGCTAGCTTGAGTTTGCTTCTAGATAGCATTTGTTAATTTTAAGGAACTCTCTTTTGCTTCAATTGACTAAATCAAAGCTGAATTTTAAAGTTTTAAAAAAATACAAAAAAACCAGCCACTCAAATCAAGCAATTAATAAGAATGTCAATGACATCAACGCCTGCTGCCTCAGCTTGGGGTGGTGGTGCGCCGCCATCTGCCATTCTTTGGCCACCGCTGAAGTGCATCCAGCCTAGCTCTGCTAGCTCTCCCAATGCCACTGGGCGTTACGTCCCACCTCAGGACTTAGCCCACCATCTCACATGCTCACAGGTGGAGCTCCAGAGCCCTTTGGTGCTCCCTTGGAGCAAAATGCATTTCAGCCTAAAGGTCAAATATGGGAATCTTATCCCATATTTGAGTGCAGCCATCATTGAGATGGCCACGGCAGTTTTCAAACCTGCCAGATATATCAATTTTCGCCATTCAAGGGCTATTTTAACCTCATATTTTGATATGAGGCTGATGCAGCAGCAGCATCTAAGCTGCCAATTATGTTTAAAATTATCCTATACCCACTGCTCATATGTGGCTCCCAGATGAGGCACTTTGATGGTTCAGTTCGCCAGGTTGCCCTCTCACCTTTCCCCTTAATGCCTCCACCAGGAGCTCACAGAGGGTTTGGTCATTTACGGCGCAGACCCTGTGCTGCAAGTCTTGGTTCCAAATGGAGAAAATCATTTGGCAGGGCTGCACGCCTTTGCAACAATCCACTCATTCCATCATGGCGCTCATCTCATGATTTCCCCTCACAAGGTGATCAGATCTGCCACTGATCACCCATACTGGGCGCGCATTTTTAATGGCCACGCTATTTTCCCCTAGTGCTTCAAGCTTGATCACTCAAAGCACAAATGCCCTACAGCTTCCACCTCTGCTGCTTCTAATACTCCCCCTCTGGCATCAGCTCAGCTGCTTCCATGCCCAAATTTTTTAATTGGTGCTATATTCTCCTGCCCCCAACCTTGGAAATTATGGTGTGGCTTCCAAAGCCAAAGCCAATAAAAATTTTACAATTTTTAAAAATTTGGCCTAATTATGGCAACCTGAGCTGATGGCTGAAACAGTTTCAACTGAGCTGCCATGGTTGACAGTTTGCAGCCAATCAGGTGCAGCCAACTTGCCAACTCTGGTGGCTGGGCCATTATTAACTGAGTCAAATCCTTTCTAGTATCTCAATTGGGTTGATGAACATGACCAGTCATAAGACGTTAAAACAGATTTTGCATTAAAGGAGTTTTTCATTAATTTTCCCAAATCACATCCCCACTGTTATCATTTTAAAAATGGTTATCCTAATTATAAAAATATAAATAAAATGGCGGTCAAAGCTGATGCAGCTCCTGCCAACACTCTACTCCGCCAGAAACTCCATGGGGCAATGAAACCCCTGATTAAGGGTATTCCTATCCCCAAATTCCCTCATGATTTTGAGGTAAAGGCAAAGTATGAGATTGAGGATCTGGCTTTTTGGTGTAAGCCACGCCGCATGGATGCAGCAAAAACCTCTCTTTTCAACCTTAATTACCTGAAACCAGCTGGCGTTTCGTCATTTGCTTGTGTGCCTGCTCTCATCACTTTTGCTGAGCATCAACTTTTTCAATATGTTGAGGCGATGGACACTGCTAGCCTTATTAGTAAAGAAAACCCACAATTATAACTTCTTATGCCATATGTCTCTGATGCTCCCACCACAATGCTGTCTGCCATGGTCCACAAGCTAAAGTGGGCGCTAGACAAAAGTTTCTTCAAAGCTTCTCACCTTCTGATATGGCTTCTTAGGCTGTTAGCTGAGGTGCCATATTAGGATTTTTTTTATCCTAGTAATCCCTTTATTTGGCCCATTTGCAAATAAAGATGCGTGGCTGCTCCCCTTTTTTTGGGCATCACTAGTGCTAAAAAACATTTGTTATTTTATGTTATAAAGAATGTGGGTAGATTACCGCGATAATAAGAAATTCAAAGTAACTTTTTGATGTTTTGAGGTACTGCACAATGCACTAAACGCATAGAGTCCACATGACTTCAAAAGTGTATATGATGATCCATAAAGCATTCATGAAATTATCAGTCTGACTTAAAATGGGGAATGTGGTTAAATTACTAAATCAAATTTAAACAAATTAAACTAATTAATCAAATAAAATTATTATATTAAATCAATTCAGATGAACTAATATAATTGAATTGAACCATGCAAATTTCATAAATTAGATACTAACTAAAAAGTAAGGTCCTTGTATATTCAGTCTAGAAGAGTGAGAAATTGTTAAGGACATAATCCCTACAACATCTCCCTCACCAAGGATTTTTTTAGTACTAGATGGCCTCATCAAGGATCTTCCTCTTATAGGCCTCCAACATCTTCCTGAAATTTTCAAATTGGGTTTAGGTTCAAATATACTTTCTTCTATAGGATATTGATTCTATTTGATTAAAAACTTTTATCTCCCTCTAATAATCTTATAACTAAGGAACTCTACCAACTCATATTTCATTTACATTCTTATAATAATAAAAGCAAATGTTTGTGTTCTAGGTATGTAAGTATGTATGAGCAATGCACAGACAATACTACATTATGTAGACCTTTGAAAACTAAACTTAAGTGTTTGAACAAGGCCTATGTAAACCTCAAAGCAAAGTTAAAATTTTTATAAAAACCAAAAAACTTTTTAATTAAAAAAGAGAAATTTATAAACAATTTTATAGGTGATTGATATTTTTATGGCTGAGCAATTTGAAATAAATATGGTTAAATTGGTAGCTTCGATGGTTTTTGCAAGAAGTTGGTTTTCATTTGGCTAATCAATTAACAGGCTCAGTGGTTTTAGTGAAAAGTAAATTTTTAGGCAAATTTGCAAGGTTAATTGGTTTTGTAAATGTATGATTTTTAGTTTAGGAGAGTTTGATTAATTTTATTAAGTAGTTGGTTGTTTTGGGTCTCAATAGGAAAAATCAGGTTTTTATAATTGTTAATGCTTTTAGTTAATCTGTTAGATTAACTTAATTTTTATATGCTATTTGGTTATATAAGCCCAAAATGATAGTTACCATCTAAACTTAATAAAGTTTATCAATAAGTATAAAAATAAAAATAAACAAATATTATTTGAATTTTAAGCAGAAAAAGCCGTTCTACATATATATTATAATATTTGGTAAAGGCATATGCTTCTTTTGTTTATGAAAAAGTGTAGTTAATCTTTGTAGGTCAAATGGTGGTATATGGAAGTTGCGTGCCATTGAACCAAAAGATTAATTTTTAGATACATTAGAAATTCTATAAAACCTCTAAAGGCTCCATTATTGGACCTAAAGTTATTGAAGACCATACAATTTCTGATATTATTGGTTTCTAATTATACTTTTGATCCTTCTTTCAGGTCAGAAGAATCCCAATTATTATCAGATTTCCCTTATAACTTAATATTTTTTAGATAAATTGTCCTTGATAACATGTTGCAGATCCACCATTATCTTTACATAATCATGAGCTGTTGGTACAGTGATGTCTTTAGTGGGTTTTTATATCATATTTAATTCATACCCAAGATTTGCCATGAAAGGGGGAATCTTAGTTAATGCATGGTATAAGCTGTTGCACCTAAATTTGGCCATTGAAAAAAATTTTTGCCAGTTGTCTTGTCTGAATTTATATAGAACTGAGATATGCTCTTAAAATGATTGACACTTCTGTTTATCTATCTGTCTGTGGTTGGCAGTTAATAGAACTAATCTGACACCCAGCAGATCATAAAACTCTTCAAACTTAGATGTGGATTGGGACCTTTTGTCAGATATAATATCTTAAGGACAACCAAAGGTGAGATTATATTTTTAAAAAAAAGATTTACTGCCTTCATCTTTGAATGTACTTATTTGATGACAAACTCTACAAATCTAACCAATCTATCCACCACCGCCCATATTGAAATGTATCCATCACGTATAGATAGGGCAGTTTTGAGGTCTATAATATGCTTCTCCAATGACCAGAATGAATAGGCAAATGTTGACGCTTAAAAATGGTTTTTGAGTGGATATTTTTCTTAAAAACTGTTGACATAACTGAGCATAGTCTTTCACATCCTTTGTCATCACTTACAACCATTAATGAGATCTAATACGTTTATATTTTTTAGATTTCTCATGCCCTGCAGCTGGTGTTTCATGGAAGCTTTTTAAATTTTCAATTGAGATGTACATCTAGGACCCATAGGGCACGCTGCACTTATGTTGATAAGTCTTTTATCACCAGTGCATGATGGAGTCCTGGAAGGTAGTCCCCTTATAATATCTCTTGGTACCTGTTGTCATTCTGTTGTTCTTTGTTTACTTGGTTTCTCAAATAAGTTTCTGCTTGTTGTGTGGATAAGTAGGAAACCAAATAAGTATTGGGTTTTAAAAAAAACTCTGGCATTATTCTCCAGATATCCGGCATCATGTTCATTATGGTCATCTCATATGAGAAGTGCATTTTTAAAATTATTATTTTTTATAACATCAAAGTAAAAAATATACTTTTGCTAAATCCAAAGCCCATATTATATGTTACTGACTGATCTTATGTCTTTCTTTCAGATATATGAGGTTTTTATGATCTGTTTTGTAAGCACCTGATTTTAATTCCTTTATAGTATTGTCTCCGGCTTTCCATAGACTTAACAGTGGCTAAGAAAACTTCATCATAGATCTTGTAGTTCCTTTCTACATCCAAAAATTTTTGAAAAAATTAAGGCCAAACGATGGATGTATTGCGCAGGACAAGCACACTACTTGAACAGGTATAGTTCCTTCATGGAACTTCTTTGATCCACTCAATTTCACAACTTCTGTTTCAAGGCAAGGTCAATACTGCATTATACTATACACAAAGCAATATTTATCTGTATTACTTTTATTCATGAGATATTAGATTCTCTACTCAAAAAAATAGCATCTGATAAAATAAGATAAGTTTGGGCAAACAGTGATACTTTATTTAATAAATTTAGGATTACTACTAAATGGAATCTCTAGTTCAGAGCAACGATTATACATGCTGGATAAAAATTAATGGTGAGTACAATGGTAACTATGAGCATAATGAGTATAATAGATACATTTGTACCCACTTACAGAAAAATTGGTTATAAGGCAGGGGTCACCGCATGATAATTATTGAATTATTTAGAGGCCAAAGAGGTAGTATTAATTTTTCTGCGCTTTATTGGATGGCCCAATCAAGTTTGTTCACGTCCCAACCATGGACATTAGTACTATTTCATAAAGTTGAGTCAACGCTTTTGAGAACACTTCTCCCATATACTTGACCTATACTCTGAAAGGGAATCTTTAGATAGCTGAGTGCAATAGTAGGGCCTGAAATACTTCACGTGAACACTGCTAATAATTTTTCCATAAAGTAAATTTTTTATGATATAGACTACAAATGACAAGGGTTTTATGTTTACATATGGTCCTTTCCAGAGCGTCAACGTTAGGTGTGTTTGTTTAAGCCCAAAGGTGTCACAGTAAGATACTCAAATACCTGCTTTTTTATTATCTAAACTTTTTTAATGAATTTCATCCTGCACATTTTAGTTAACAATTATCAGTTAAAGCAGATCAAAAGCCTCATTTGTTCTTAATGCTTTGACCAGTTGTATAAAATAATCCCTGGGCTAGATCTCATCCTCATCCCTGACAATAAAGTAAAAACTAAAGAAAAGCGGGCTGAGTTATACAACTGTTAAAAGGAGAAAATCTGGACCTTATGATGTCTAGTGTAGTAGGCGAATATAGTGAGGTTAAAGCAGAGTGTCCACTAGGAGGGGGATGAGGCAGTAAGCTTAAAGTGACTTTTCTCTAAGGTTTCATTACTTTTTTCAACTGTTCATTAGTATCCAGATGATACATGATAGAAAAGACAATTTTATTTCCAATAAGATTGTTCAACTCTGAAATCAATTTGAAGTAAAATTATTGGCGTTGTCTGTTAAGATAGCGTGCGGGTACCCTTGTCTATAAATAATATGTTCTATGATAATCTTGATAGTGATGACTGCTCCAACATTGCATATAGTCTTAGCATAGAACCTCTTAGTTAAGTGGTCAATGCCTAAAATAATGTATCAATTATTGTATCAGACAGATTGAAGTCCTTACATCAATCAAAATAGTGTGCTACACCAGGTTAGGTTAAAAAGTTTTCAGGTGGTGGAAGCTTTTAAGGCTGTTACAATTGGCACTCTTGGCACTTCATTAGATGTTTTATATGTCAAACCTCATAACCTCCCAATAATAGCCCTGTTGAAACTGCTCAGTGTTTCTCCCAGTCCTCCATGCTCAACACTGTAATGAGCTTACATTATAATTGATAGTCATTTTATAGGGGGCAGAGTATAAATGACTTCTAAATTTCTATCTTTTTAGTACTTGGTGGTCCCAAACCAGGAGGGATATCACTAAATGTATTTGATTATGCCTGAGCTATAAGAGCTTGATATGGGGAAAGGGATGGGTGGAAAGATCAATAAATGGAGGAGGGTACATCGATGAATCCCCCCCTTGGGCTGAGAGCATCTAGTACTAAAAAAATTAATGGAGGAGGGTAATCCGCCAGAGTTGCGCCTCAGTTCAGGTGGATCTTCTAGCGGATGGAGAGGTAGCAATAAATATCAAGATCAATTCAAAGTGCACCTAAGATGAGTAAACATCTGGGGCAACTTTAACAGTGAGAGTTCAAAGCGGCTTAGAGGCACAAGTTATGGATCATCCATATTTAAACGCTGAAAGCCAGGATTTGAAAAATCTGATCAGTCAGGGAATGAGCAGTTAAACATGAAATCTTAGACTGGGTGCCAAAACCATGGTTCCCCGCTTAAAAGTTTGCGGATTTTTTTACAAAAGGAGGCGATGTGGTTCATGAAAAAAACACTGAAATTGTTTGTTGATTGGTTGACGGATCATGGGCAGCCCTTGTGCGGGAAAGTAGGGCCAGTTTGATCCCCTGATCTGAAGAAACAGTGGAGAACTCTCCAGAAAGTGTTTGCCTTTTTTCCAAAGAACTTGGTGGTTGATGTCCCACCAGAGCGTCTTGAGGTCGCATTCAATGGTGAGGGGCAGAAGTTTGAGGGGGCGAGGATGTTTGAAGGTTGTTCCAAAAGGTTAAGGTGGAGGGGACAATCCTTCCATTATGAAAAAAAGTTTTTCTGTGGGATCTTAGTCCAGGGCCGCTCCTTTTGTATGGAAAGCGTGATAAACTCATGCACCTACCTGCTTGAGGGCCAGGGGTGCCTGGTTCCAGTATAAGTTTAAGAAAGTTTTGAGGCAGTGCCTGGGCTGTTTGTCAGCCATTCTCCAATTGCTGTTGGCAAGGCTCAAGGAATTCCCAAGTAGGACGCTAATGACTGGCATAGGGCTGGAACCTAGTGTCATTGGGGTCGCGTCCTAGCAGATGACAGGTTTCAGTAACTATCAAGTATCAAAATGGTGTTGGTCCTCATGTCTAAAAATCTCAGGCCACCATTATTGAGAGGTCAGCATATCATTTACAGGGTGGTGGGTGGGTGGTTAGATCATCAGACACAGAAACGTAGTATCATGTTGAGTCACAAGTAGAAACTGTCTGTGAGGTGGCAGACGTGTGTGAGAAACAAAACTTTTGACAGTTGAAACATGTTCGCCATCTGAGCCCATCACGGCGGGGTGACACTGGCAGTTACAGCTATCAATGGTAGTTTTCATCGCAACTAGTATATGTTCCTTGTTATCCTAGATTGGAACTCCTTGATGTATGGTGAGGACACCTAGGCGACAAATTGTGTTGCATGTGGGCTCTATGCCAAAAAGGAGGAGAAATGAGAGGGTGGCAGCCTGTATTATGGTGGTTTTCAAAGTGTTAAGCTTAACAATTGATGAATTGGAATAGTGTTAGAGGGTATCGATGTTTAGGTTAGGGTCCCTTTTGCATCTGACTGCTACAGCTGTATCATTAGCAAAGGCTAAGGTAAGATGGGAGGGTTTAAGGGCACTTGGATATTCCTAAGTTTTTTGTGGAGTAGGGCCAGGAGGGGTCAAGGATTATGTTAAATATTATTGGGCTCAAAGGGTTACCTTTGTGGAGAACTTGTTTGACCATAACTGCCACCATATAGCCCATTGGGGCCAGTACTCTTGTATAAAGCTTGTAGCAGAGTGCCAAAGTCCACCTCCTATCTTGAGGCAGAAGGTGAAGGGGTATAAGAGAAGCGTCGAGGTAGAGCTAATTCACACATTTGTATGTTTTTCCATGTTAAGGAATGCCATGAAGCTGTAGGTTTGGGTCAAGTTTGCGGTTAAAGTCACAAAACGCTCATTTTAGTCTTCCTTAAGTGATCAAACTAGGATGAACCCATGATACGTTGGACGGAGATGAGGTGTACTCACTTATCATGCAGTTTGCTAGGAGTGTGGTGAACAGTTTGTGGTCAGTGTTTAGGAGTGATTTTGGATGCTAGTTCAAAAGGTCCTCTTGGCCTGCTTTATTATAAATGAGGGTTATGATTGAGCTCCGCAAGTCAGACAGTTACCCCCTTCCACCAGGAAGTTTGCGTAAAAGGGCTGGAAGAAATTTTGTGCTGTTTGACGATCAGCTTGGGACACCTAGAATGGGATACTGACTGGGCCAGGAGCCTCCAGGTGTGGCCTCGAGAAAAATCTCCATTATTTTGTGCAATGCGAGCTGTGCAAGGAGGTTGTCATTCACTAAGAGGTCAGCTGGCATTAAAGTGGCCTATTCAATGAAATTTTGTACTTCTGGCAGCTAACCCTGGATTTTTGGAACAGGGTCAAGTAGTACCAATGAATCTTAGGGGTGATTTTCCCTTGTTTATGGCTAAGTAGCTCCCATTTTCAGGGTTTCAATCTCTGAGCTTTCCGTTGGGCCTTCTGCTTCTGGTAGAAGAATCTAGTGGGGCATTCCCACCGTGTGTAGTATCATGAGGATGTGAAGTTCGCAACCCATGCTTCTTGGGTGGTAAGTCTAAGGCAGCACGCTTACTTGACAGCCTCCCACGCTTTAAACCAATACTGATAAGGTGTAGGCTGACAATCGCTTTACAAATACTAAATTCAAGCTTCAGCTCATCTGACCTTGGCGTGAGGCACTGTCATCTTTGCTTTCACGCAGTCATAAACAACTCTCAAGTTACCCAACTTAGTCTCTTCTCAATTGTCTTGTGGTGTGGAAACAGGGCGAAGTGGTGGATACTGGAAAACAGATGGCTGCAATCAGTTTGTCGTTCATGAAGGTGCTGTTAAGGATTTATGGGGCGATCCTAGGCTAAAAATGGCGAGATGTTCTAAGGGTAGTCATGAGTACCACCAAGTGGGATCTGAGGTCACTGACAGCGTTATTACGCGTTTTGGGAGTAGAAACTTGACTGACCAGTTTGGTGCTGATTAAGGTCATGTCAATTTGGCACGTAGACTTGAACTTCTGCTCCTTGCACAAGTTCTGGTTCATGAGGCTGAGGCTGGATATGGAGGAGAGAAGGCATAAGTAAATCCGCTGATCTGAAGGAAGTCTTGGATTTGTTTGGTGCCTCAACAGACCTGTTTAAAAAGGGGGATAATGTCCCAGAAGCGCCTCAGCGTGGTGTTGAAATCACCCATCAACATTATGTTAATAAGGAGCTAAAGGTGTTCTAGTTCCTCCAGCAGCTATTCCTGCTCCTGTCCTGCTTTGGCAGCTTAATGCTCGCTGCAAAGAAGGATAAGTCAGGTGTGAATAAAGTGGTCAAGATCCTGCACTTGTCTAGGTGTTTTGAAACGAAGTGGGCTTTTACCTGGGGGACTCAGGATGATGAGGGATGCATGGTTCTTTAAAGGAGTTACCTCTAAATTATTCATTCCGTGCTACTATATCAGAGGAGGGGACGTGGGGCTCTTAGATGGCTGCAATATCCAAACGAGTCAGCCTGAGGGTGCAAAGTAGGAGGGCTTTCTGTTTTTAACAACGCAGTCCATTGACATTTATGAATGCAGGGTTAGGGTTTCCCCGTGTGACCTCATTGTTACCCCCTCCGTATACTGGAGTGTTGCCAGTGCTTTTAACTGCATATGTGAGGCGGTTGTTTTATTTCACTGATCTTGACTTTTGGTGACAAAGCAAGCAAGAGCTGGGGGAGATGGGGTTATTCTGGATTTAGGGGGTCATTGATCAAGGGACCAACTTAGGATGCCAGCCCAGTATTTTTCTGGGAAGGGACCTTCAGGTGCTCTGTGGGCTCCTTTATTTGAGCTCCATCTGAGCTAAACAAGTCCATATCCACTTCCTCCAGTCTGAGAAGAGAATCCGAGATGTAACCATAGTGCTTGGTAATGGGCACGCTGGGTGGGGGGTCTGCCACAAGCAAGAGTTCTCCAGGTGTCCTCCATCAGTGGGGGTATTTTTTAACGTAAAGTTGCAAGTAGCTATAATTAAGTTGGTGGTGGTATCCACCGGGGTGGTGTATGATGGGTTGGTGTACACTAAAAGGGTGATGGGTTTAAGCTTGCATTTTCTTTGCGCTGGTGATGGGGCGGGAGAAAGAAGGGGGTCCCACAAGGAAAGGGTAAAATCTTCAATGGGGGTCCCTTAAACATTATCTGTGCATTTTTGATTGCTATATAGAATGCAATTGGAGACAGATCAACTACTGGAAACTAATGGGTTTTTTTAGGAATCGCTGCAGCCACTGTATGAGCACGCTTATGGCCCAAAGTGGGAGGCTGGTTGCTGGTTGACAAGGATTGTTTACCTGAGATGCAGCTGTTGTAAAGATGACTCATGGCATTGCACCATGAGCAACCAGGATGTGCTTGATCTATATTTTCAAAAAAAATCACATAGAAGGATCTGATGATAGTGACATGCGGTGTAATTTCTATGATTTGGGCAATTATGAGTTTTGGAATAAAAGATGCTCTAACCACATGAGCTTGTTATTCAGAATGTAGTATGATAGCACGTTAAATTTTACTGAGAGGATAAAGCCAAATTCCTTTAGCCCTTAAAAGAGAGCAAGCTTTAATGGTTCCAGGCTGACCATGGTCCTTATATTTAATAAGGTCACTCCGGAGACCTTCTTTTGGTTTATCTAGTTCTAATTTTTCATAGAGACCAAAACTGGATGGCAATGTTGGCTGCTGCAGCCTTGTCAGCATCTGATGAGCTTGTGAAACCCACATCAATGTAGTGGCATCCACCACCTCATGGATGGTGGTGTCAACAGGGAATGCTTGGCTATACCCTAAAGTAACCAAAGTATTAGGAGCATAATTAATGGGGTTGTAGGTGTAATATAATTAGACCACGTGTGATAGAGTGGAGTGAGGGAGGGCTCATTGGGTTCTTGTTTGGTTTATCTCTTCTTAACCCCATCACAAAAGTGGCTTTTTGGGGTCAGTGGTGGATGATGCAGGTGTTAGTCATTTCTGCCAGGCCCCAGTGGCATATTAGGCACGTTTATTCGTGGTCTGTACTGAAACTATGGGCGAAGTGAGTGGGGGCGCTGGTTAAGTATTCTGGTCCCCTTGAGGTCTGGTTCTTATCAGGGTTGATGCCACAGGCACTACATAGTCTGGAATTATATTTGGAGGCGCTGGGTTGTCCAAGGATTTCCCAAGATGTCATCTTTTAGTTCCTACCATGGGGACTCAGGCTATTGTGTATGTGATAATCAAAGTTCCATTCAGTTTTCTTGTCTTCAATCAAATGGGCGTGTAATTGCTGTCAAACCAGTCAATGGATCCGCGGTCACTCAAGTGATCAGGGTTGCCGCCTGGGAGGCTCTCACTGACTAGCTTGTTCATTGTTTTTTTCAAAAAAATATTTTTGGTGTGGTTGATGCAGTCAGTTGACTTGGCATATAAATCTGATTTTACCAGGCTTTGTCAGTCAGTATTGAAAAAATTGGTCCTGGATGAACCATTTCCCTTTTGTGGACAGTTACTGTGATGACAGTAATTTCTCCGCCAGAAATTTTTGGTTGAAACCTTTGATTAAACAATTTCCACCTTTTTTATCCTTAGTTGAGGCAAGGTCAAGAATGTTGGGTGTCTCAGGCATATTTAAAGAATCAATCAAACTTTTATCATTGTGTTGTATGGCGGCATCTGCCTTGCGGCGGCTGACTGGGAGCTGGTGTTCCTGGTGAATGCTGGAGTTGGCAACCTGGGGTTTCCGTACAGTTTAGGGTGGTTTTTTTATTGTAAAATTGGTGGGATCTTTGAAAAGTTTTATTGCAATTTTATATACTGTACGTTTTGATTTTTTAAAGCAACTAAGTTTTTAGTGAAGTTTAATAACGTAAAAAGTGATCCTTAGTAGAAAGAAAAGTTCCTTCTAAAATCACTGCCAATTTTGTTAAGTACCTCACTTCAGACTTTGATGTTCACATTAATCGATCTAAAGTGCAGTTAAGAGGACTACTTATCGTTGTACTTGTGAGATTTCATTTTTAATAAATCAATCTATATGCATAAGGAGCTAGTGCAGAAATAATTGGCACCCATGAAAGTCCGTTAACGTTTTGGTGAGACACACCCAATTGGTGTACCACCTCATAGTTGTTGGCATAAAGCTTCATGTCCATCTTGATAGCCAGTCTTTTGGATTTTAAGGATACATAAAGACCATTTTGATGCATACTTGGCAACAACTTAGAACTTAGTTCATATATAAGCGCTGAATTGTTTTAAAAAAATATGACAGCTAAACATTTGCATTCTGTTGCCATATAGTTTCTCTTCTGCTTGGTAAGGGATCAGTTACATAAGGCTACTGGGCTCTCCTTGCCTGACTCATTCTGCTGAGTGAGCACAGCTTTAATGGCAATCAACAAAGTGCTGGACTAAATGATACAACCTGGTTCAAAATAAGAGTAATGTAGCACTAGAGCACAAGTTAGTGTTGCCTTCAACTTGTTGAAATATATAATATCACATTCTGGACCAAAGGAAGGCTCATCCAATTCATAGTATATGAACTAAAGGCTCGTTAAGCTGTGAAAATCCCTGTATGAACCAGCAGTATATTCCACCATACCTAAAAACACTTGTAAGTCCCTTTGTTCTCAGGACTCTTCATTTGACTGACAGCTCCAAGTTTCTGAGGCTGAGGGCGTATCCATTAAATATTAACAGTGTGACCCAGGTACTCCATTTAGTCTTGAAAACTGGCACTTACTAGGCTTGTTTTTAACTGAACCATGGATAATTGCACAAAGACTTCCTACAGATGGGACAGATGTTGTGTGAAGGTGCATGAAAGACATTAATATTGTCAAGATACTCTAAGAAGCACTTGACCATATAACTCCTTGGGTGGTGTCTATGTCTCTTTGAAAGGTGGCCGGTTTATTAAATAAACCTTGGGAATGCGCGTTGGTTGAAAAGCCCTTGTGAAGTAGTACTAGTGCAATTATATTCTGCATTTGGTGGGTTGTTTATCTAATAACCTCATATAAAATCCTAGACAGTGAAATACTTAACTCCTACTAGTCCTTCAAGAGCATCACCTACACGTGGTAAGGGATAAGAGTCTTTTTTGAAAATTAATTTAAATGGAAGATAATTAATCACTACTTGGTCAAAAACATCCTTTTTCTTAACAATAAATACAGTATTGGCCTTGGGACTACAAGAGGTCAAAATCATTTTTGTCATAGTATCTGATTAAGCTTTTCTAGACAGCTTATCACTGGCTCAACTGAGTCATATAGGTCGAAGTCATATGGGATGGGCATCCCTGGTGTCAACATGGTACAGAATACCTATTGTGAATCCTAAACATAATCACAGATGGCTTATAAATGTGCGTTTTTTTAAATTAAGATGAAGCTAGATAAAGTTTTCTGATAGGATCTCTAACTGATTCTAAAAATATAAGTGCACATGTACTATGAGCACAGAGTAGGCCAAACTCTGACAGTTCTTCTATACTTTAATTGTTTAATACCTCGTGTCAGGAAATTAAATTAACATGTGCAATATTCTGTCCTTTAGTTGCAGTAAACTTCTAAGCAGTCCAATATGCCAGGAGCACAAAGATCTCTCAATGTGTAGGGACAATTAGACCAGAGGCTTCATGAAGTATAATATGGGACTTTTCCCATGGAGAGTAAACTTCTCATAGTATCCCATCCAGAAGTTTCATGTTCATTCTTGTGTTTACAAATCGCTGTTCCCCAGGGAGTAGCTCACAACTGGAGGAGGCGCACAAAGGAAGGCCTTAGCTTTAAAATGACTAGGGAGGGGATAAACTATGATTACAAGTCTGCTGATAACAAATAGTAATCTTAGACAGTATAAGCCACTTTTTAACATTTTCAAAATAAAAAATGAAAACCTTCCATCCCAAGAGATAATTAACTGGCAAGGTCTGATTTAGGATAAGTAATCATTTTCCTCAAAGCTGAGTACTGCTACATAAAATTCAAGAAACCTTGTGTCAATTTAGAATTGATAGTTGTGGCTGGATAATACTATGGCGGAGAGATGACTTTAAAGTGATTCAAGCCATATGGGCAGGGCACTGTAGGATTTTTCAATGAAGGTGCTTTCTGGGCCTGCAGTCCATATTATTGAATATGAGCCGCACAAGGGGTAATTTTAAACTTCTTTGTAAAATGGCACATAGCCATTTAACAAAAGCACCGCTGTCTACTATTGCGAAAACTTAGATCTTATTTATATGTATGTCAATATAAGATGAAACTAGTCAGTAATTTATATTCATATTCACTGTGAGAGCAGCTGGATTATTAAGTTTGTCTAGCATGATCTTGATATTCCCACTATTATCCAGAAAATAAGTGTACAAAAGTTCTGAGGATTATGGCTACTTTGACTTTTTTCAAGGGGAGTGATTCAGCTGACTCATTTAGTTCTCTAAAATGGGACTGTTCTGCAAGTAATGTACCTTAAGATGTATATATAATTTCATGGCCTTCTTTTTTAACAATTGGCTTGCTGACTTTGGGTTACTGCAACCACTACATGGTAATTGATATCACCTGCCTTTGAGGAGGGATAAATGATAAACTATAAAGCATCCCATCTCTATTGTCACCTGTATTTTCCCTGGTCCTCATCGTCCACATGTACTGCACTATCACATATGTTAAACCGTCTCTTCGGACAACTGATGGCATTTTCCCTTTGGACTCAGATCCAGCAAGTAACTTCAGAGAGGTTCCGCCGATGACCCACATTTCCATGTCTGGTATAACTAGTTCTATTGTGTTCTTTTAGTTAGATTGTTAGGGATTGGCGTGTGTGTCTTTACATTAAGTGGACTATACATAACCTTGCACCGCTTAAGATATTGTTTCATTGCTGAAGTATCCAAGTCCTTAGCTAATGTAGACAAAAGCGAGAAGTGTTTTCAGGGTAATCCTTAGTAGCTTTTTGCAGTTATCTTCACGTCAAATTCTTCCAAGGCCTTAACTACTTATAGAATTTGTGCCTCGTGTAGAACTGGTCAGAAAGCTCAATGTCAGTCTCGTTCAATTGCTAACTTATTGTCATGAACTAGGCCTTGATAGTAGCCATTTTTAGGGGCTACCAAAATCTCGTAGCACAGCATTCTCAAAGTCAGCATAGCTCCAATGGTCCTCGAGTAGTTAATGGATGATCAAAACCCTACAATGATCATCTAAGGAACTGATCATAGTTGTTTCGTTTTAACTATTATAAATTTCATGCAAATAATTATCAACATCGTATAAATGACTTCATGTTCCCATGCTAGTAAAATTTTAAACAGGGTGATGGAGTTTTATTGCTGAAATACCTGAAAAATGACATACTGAAGGTGGCAGTTCTAAACGTGACCTGATAATCTTCAGCATGGGTACTGGATTGCTTTTAACCAGCATGGCTTTGCCGCAGAGTATAGGGACTCAAAGAATGGGTAATGCCAATAGGTTGGCCAGCATGGAGCGTTAGGACTGAGCATCTTCAGCCTGAACCATTTCCAAATCAGAGGGTCATCTACGACTGTTCTATTCTTTCTTGGGAGTGTACTTGGATTTTGCATTAGCACCATGGATTTTTCATGTTAGTCTCTTTATATTGCTCCCAATTTAATTTATTTTCTCAATCCTTTTTCCACAAATTCTATGAACTGCTTTAACATGGTATTATTTCTTTGAAGACACAAATCAGAGACCAGAACTCTACAAAAAAGTTTTTTTAATTTCTTGTTGACATCTCATAGCTCTTGGGTGATATTGTAGGAGTCCATATTTTCCTGTAAAACATCCCATAAATAATTAGTCATGGATATAAAGGTGCTATATAAGGAGTCAATGTCTTGATGCACGGCCACCTGATATTTTAAAGGAGTCATAGTTCTTTTTAGGGAATATTGGTTGCTTCAGCTGTAATGCCAATGTGGTAAAAGCAACTTGCATCTCCCATTATGTATACTGGCTGAGTTTATCACCTTATTCAGCTGGCTGTAATTTAAGTTTTTGCGTCGTTTATTGATTTCCTAGCCTATTCTTAGACGTAATTTATTTTTTATACCCACAAGGCAGCGACGCTTATTTATTCATAGCTTGGAGATTGATTGAAATCACATTCTGATTCGGTTTTTTCAATAAGTTAATCCAATTTGTTGAGAGATTTGATGGCTAAGCTTGGGATTTATGTTATTTGCCTATCATAATCCTCAGAAAATATTCTCTAGCTAATTGTCAAGAAAGCTCATAGCATCCAAATTTGTTGATTCTGTTGGATTACCTCCATGATATACGCTTGATGATGGACTATAGTCATACAAAAAAGCGCACAAGGGGCTGCAAATAACCATAAAGTAAAAATTAGATGTTTGATGCTGCCTAGAAAGTACAACAATTGGCTACACTTTCATGCGACAAAATCACTAATAGTCTTTTAAAAGTTGGCTTAAGTTTTAGTCAGTGGAAAACTAGGAAATAAAAGGTTGTCCAATTATGACTGACATCTGGAACCCTCATAGCAACATCTGCCTAATCTGCTGTATCTGCTCCATAGTAAAAGTATATGAATCAAATTTTTCAAAGAGAGGATAAAACTCCATCCTATTTTGTGTGGGCCAGCTGAGAAAGGTTACGCGAGATGACATAAAACAAAAGAGCTTGGTTATCTTGGTTGTCTTTCTATCTGGCGTAAGCTCCAGGTTGTTTATAAAATATTAATTGAACTGGCTCTGTAAAGAGCACCATGAAGTCATGTACAAGACAAGAAACCTACTTGCACAGAAATAATTTCAAGAACTGTTATAATCTTAATTAGCTGCATAACTCTGTTCCAAGACAAGGCAAATTTAACAAGAAAATTTATACAGAGAGCTATACATTACACAATATCTCTTCCATTCTTATGATAGTAAATCTCTACTACAAAAATGTCTTTTAAAAATATATAAGGCAAGGAAATTGACAAAACTTTACTTAGATAAATTTAAGAGTATTCATAAGAGACTCTCTGGCCACATAACAACTACGTCAGCAGTTTAAATCCTGAATATTGGGTAAACAATGGGCACAATGAGTATAATGAATACTGTTAGAAATCCATGGTTGAGATATGACTAAAGATGGTTAAACAGGAGGAATTACCCACTAATACAATTGAAGAGCAATATGAGGATTGTCATTCCATAAACAAACATGATAAAATATAAAAAGTAAAAATTGTTTTAGTAAACACAATCTTTATTATAGCAGCGTCCAACTGCAGCTAACAGTAAGGACAGCTTATAAAATACTAGTCATACCGCAGAGTTACACTGCAGTTTACCAACCAAAAAAATCCCCCTCTCACTCTTTGTTAACACTTTTATCTTCCTCGCTGCAACTGATGATCTTCATTTTCAACCAAGCAGGCAATTTCACTCACTAATTTGATATGTGTAATTATCTTGATGTAATCATAATTATACCGTCAAATTTCTATTAGTAATCTTTGGCACTTTATCTGCAGGCAACAATTATAAACTCGGCAATATGAAATTTTTTAAATAACTTTAGCTTCAGTCACTGTTAATTAAATTCCATTAACTGCGTCTAATTAATTACTGATCCTATCAAAACTGGTGGATCCCTCTAAGATCACTCAATTACCATTGTCAAAGTAAGATAATTAGTTAGTCCGCTGGAACTAGCTACTTGCCTCTAACTTGGCATCATGGTAGGAACCATATGGTTAATTTTCTGACGTCCCCCCTTACCCAAATAATATTTCTCTGACGTATCTCATGAATCCCATCATCCATCAACTGATCCATGTGTTGGGATTATTGCCAACCTTTCCAGCTTCTTTGGTTACCTGTTGGATTGCTAAGGTTAAGTATCACTGGCAAATGAATTGGAGCTCAGTTGACCTCATTTGGGATAATAGTGTTCAGGGATTTTGGGTACTTGCCAATCTTGGATCCATTGGGGATTGATCTGAGTGAATGCTTAAGATCTTGTTGGGAAGATTTGTCAACAAAATTGGGGCATCTGATAGTTTATCATTGATTAACTATCAGGTGTACCAATTGGGATTGGTCAGCTTTCATCACCAACCAATTGGAAATTACTTACAGTTATGAGGCGAGTGGTTCCACCTGCAACTAGCAAATTGATCAGTTAGTTCATGACCTGCCATAATGGGTAAAATGTCCAATTACCTAAGCAGGTCGATAGCCAAATATGGTTGGTTTGCTGTGATCAAGAGGGAAACGTTAGGGCCACGTTTTCTGACTCTTTCCATTTTAGGTCTTGAGGATGCCAATGTAGGAATACTAACCTGATAGATAAGACCATTTTCGGTGAGATGTCATAATAAGTTCAATGGAAACAGTTGCTGTTTCAGGCTGAGGCGCCAACTGAGGAGTTACACACCAAATTTCCTCTATAAATTCACTAAAAATTCATATTAATAAAAAAAGATTCTTCCATTTTGGGAAATAAGCTCTATTCTTCTTTAAATAGTTTTATGATAGACAAAACTTTGTGGACTCTTTTGTAATATAAATAGTAAGGATCAAGGATCCTTAGAAGAGAAGCAGAACTTAGACGTGAATCTCAGCAGAAACTCCATGATAAGAAAGATGACTTAGTACCTTTGAATCTGGGAGTGTATTGAGTTCAGTTGGAACATGGAAGAAGTCTCTATAGTCAAAATAATAGTGTTTTCGTAGTTTATCACAGGTCTAGAGTTAAACCATATCAGGTTTATCTATTCAACTATGGATATTTGTCTTCATACTATTAACAATTACATATCAATTACTATCAAGCAATATGAGTTGTGAACATACCAAACATGTGCAGTTAACTTCTGGGAATTTCAGTCTTTAACAATCAGTGAAAACCCAGGTTTTTAGCATTTTTTGCTTACTAAAGGGGTAGTAGTGTAGCCACCAGTCCAGGAATTTTTTATTTGGTGCTCACTACAGGGGGTAGTGTTTTTGAGTATGAGACGCAAATATAAAATGTTATATAAGAAAGAGTAAAGAAAACTTTGGATGGAATTGGCAACCATCAACAAGAAAACGCCTTGAATCAGTAAAATTATAGAGAATTCGCTGTCTTGGAAGAGAGAGTCACTAAGATCAAGGAAGGATTAGAAGATGTTTCTGATTTTGGCAAAAAATTAATTTGGAAAGTAACGTCATTGAAGAATAAAGAAGGAGATCTATTTCAAGAAGATTTTTTTTCTTGAAGACTGATTGCAAAGCGGATCACATTTAATTTTATTCACTCAGCTCAGATATGGGCTTCTATTGAAGAAAATTGAAGAAAATGAAGACATAAAGATATTATGTGAACCCTATGTTGCGACTGACGCCAAAGAAAGGACCCCATGAACTCCAGTTGGGAAGTTGACAATACCTAGAAATATGCAGACCATATTCGCTACTATTTCAAACATAACCACTGAGATCATTCTCATGTCAGTTGGGTAGCCAAGACGAGAATGGCAGTTAGAGAAACTTTGGAGGAATTCAGAGCCAAGACCAAAATTACCCTTTATCATAAGGATAACGCTCCTTCATTCTTCCAATTGTTTGACATGACTATGTTTGGGTATGGTGATAGAAAAAAAGCTTTGATAGTCATAAACTGTTTGGATACAGACTTCCAAAACTTGGTGTTACCTCATCCAAAGGGAGACATCTGGTCTTACTTAAAGCCAAGGCTGCAATAATGAATGAGTTTGGAAGCCCCACATGTATGTCAAAATGTAAACAAGAATTTATGTGGATCCAATTCAAGAAAGATGAGACCTTAAAGACTTTTCCTGACTTAATCTACCAAGAATAACAGATTTTAGTTGGCGCATAAGTATTGGACGATTATGACATTTGGATAATGTTACAAGCATCCATTTGGCCCTATTGCGTTTTACATCAAATGATGTCTTCCATGTTAGCAACCAAGATCATCACCTCGCAAATGATGGATTAATTGAGGACACTAGAAGCCACATCTGAGGCCCTAATTGAAGCTTCAAGCCAATTCCAGTTCGAAATTTGAATCCTACCAAGGTGACTGAAAATGTTAATGAGTCTAAAAATTGAACAGTGCCGGGAAATAAGCTCAAGGTGTTCAAATGACATACAAGAGTAATAAACGCTGTCATAAGTGCGGAGGAAGGGCTACTTCACTGCTCAATACTTTAGCAAGAAGCTGAAGGAGCAAATCGACGTGGTCCAGAAAAAGGAGGCCAAACCTGAACATGAGGTGGGAAAATGGACAATGGCCTAGATGGGGAACAGTCTAGAGCTGCATTTAAAATCGTTCCTCCTGATATCTTAAATATGATATTGATATTAATGATCTGTTCATCAAAGATGACGCACAGAACTATCTTTACCAATTGGTCAACTTAGACGTCAATGTGGTAACTAGAGCCGGAACAAAGGGGATTGACCCCAAAATAATCAAGGAGGTCGCTCGCAAATATGCGCGCCAACTAGTGGACAAGATATGATCTGCTGAGAATCAGGGTGATCTGTCCGAGGTAAATTTAGATGAGGCGAATCTGTCAATCCCTCTAAGCCCGATTAAGGAATTATTTCCTGATCTTTCAGTGCAAATGATTCACACCCTTAATGAGATGGGATTGCTGGGAGGGGTGATAATATCAATCTATTGGTCAACTGGGAGCAACTCGCTGATCTAATGGAAAAATAGCAGGAGGAGGTGCTCAAAATTATTTTTAAAGTATTGATAAATCTTTGCCCAGGATGATCATGATTTGGGATTTGCAAGGAATGTCATCCATAAAAATCAACAACAAGGAAAATTTACTAATAAGAATGAGAAAGATATGAAAGTCAAAGGCCGCTGAAGTGGTAGTGGAAGAGGTGATTGGCAAACTAGTGAAGCATAGGTTTCTAGTTCCGTCATCAAGTTCATGGGTGTGCTCTATCCTGATCATGAAGAAGAAGGATGGCTCTAATTTGGTAGTGATCAACTATCAGAAAAAGACCAAAATAACAAAGAAGAATTTGTATCCATTACCACGAATTGACTTGCATATGATCAATTGGGAGAAGCGAAATATTTCTCCACAATGTATTTTTTATCATGATATTGGAAAATAGTTTTGCCAAGTGAAGATCAGGAGAAATGCGCAATCATCACCGCGTAGGAGCTATACCAACCAACTCAAGTGTACCATGATCTTTGCTATGCGCCTGCGACATTCCATTGGGCTATGGATGCCATATTAAATGACTTGAAGTTATCATGCGTCCTGGTGTACTGGATGATATAAATGTGTTCATTAGACCTTTACTGGCCATTTACACCACTTTGAAGAAGACTTTAAGAAACTTTCTTTGGCTAAACTGAAGATTAAGCTGAGGAAGTGCCACTTCTTTAAGAAAGAGTCAGAATATCTGGGCACTATCATCTAAATTCTTTGGAATGCGTCTGTAAACCCAGAATAAGAGGACATAGAGCGGATGGCCATCCCAAGAAGCGTCTGAGATATCCAAGTGTTCCATAGAATGGTTGGATATTACTGAAGATTTATAGGGATTTTGTGAGAATCGCCAAACCCCTTTTTACTTGGTGAAGGATCCAAAAAAGGATTCTTTTGGAATGAAGAGGCCAGAGTCCTTTTGATGAGTTACATCAGTATTTGATAGTTTCGCCGATTATGAAATATCTGAATTTCAATTAGGAGCTTATAGTGCAGACCAGTGGTTTGTTAACGGCGATTGGCTCCATCCTGAGTCAAGTAGATGAGCTTGGGGATGAGCATCTGGATGCTTATGTGAGCCAAATGTTATCAGCAGCAGAACGGAATTACACAATTACAGAGCATGCATGCCTTGCAGTGATTTACACCTGAAGCAGTTTCAGGTGTATATTCACAGTATGCACATAAAAGCGGTGACAGACCACTCCTCCCTGTGTTGGCTGCATAACATAAGAAAACCAGAAGGATGTCTGGCCAGTTGGGGATTAATGTTTCAAACTTAAAACTTTGATATAGATCACTGAGCGGGAGCTTCTCATCAAAATGTGGACGGCTTATCAAGGATACCAATGGACCAAGTGGTATATCAACAAGCTGATGAGCTGTTTCAGAGAATGATCTATGGAGTAATTGGGAACAAGCTCCGAGAGATCAAAGGTGCGCTTTGGAAAGCAATGGAAAACAATGAGCCCAAGGATAGGCAAGTGTTTAAGATGATTTTGGGAAACTGACTACTATTCCCATGACACAGAACAAGCGCAATTGTTCAAGCCACGCATAAGGTTGTTGGACATAGAGGCCTGAGGAAGATGACTGACCACATTTGCGCGTATTATTACTGGGAGCCTATCAACTATGATGTGGCCAATTATATGGTTTGCTGTTTGAAGTGCCTGTTGAACAAACCCAAAATAAAATAACTGGATATCAACTGGTCCTCCCTAGAATTTCCTGGCATACAGTGTCCATTGAGGTGATGGCACCACTGACTATGAGCACAGGTGGAGTCAAATATAAAAGTTGTGATTGATCAATCTGACCAGATGGGTCGAGACAAAGGCCCTGGAAAAAGTGGATGCTATAAGTACTAAACGGGTTATCATGGATCAAGTTGTATACCACTATGGATGCCTTTAAGTAATGTTAAGTGTTAATGGAACGAATTTCACATCCCACGTGATACTAAGGTTGAACAATACAAGGGGATCTGAGGAGTCATATCAGTACCTTACTGGCTGGAGATAAATGGACCAGTAGAAATAGTAAACTGAAACGCTGACCATGACGCTGAGGAAGCTGGTTGCTGGGAGAACTTTTGCATAAGTTTCTGCCTCAGTTCGGTGACGTTCACTTATAACATCAGTAAACATATGGCAATGGGAAAGAAAACCTGAGTTGTATGGAAGAAAGGATGCGTTACCACCAATTCTATAATTGGTGGTCAAATCAACATTAGATGCGGATGCTGATAAGTACTGCTCTGACTTTTATATATCCTGATCAAGATGCAATTTTAAGCATTTTATACAACCTTGAAGAAAAAATTAAGGCGAAAACAATGGACAATAAGAACTGGCTGGCATTATCCAAATATCGTGTAGGTGAGAAAGTGGCCTATATTTACATGCATGGCTTCATAAGAAGAAACAAGTTTAAATAAACTGTGGTATGGTCTGATTATAATTATTGCCAAGATTGCAACAGATGACTATTCCATCTGGAACCTTGCAGATGGAAGAATTGTTAATCAGGTCCATGCTAAGTATCTAAAGCAGTGGATCCAAGAAAAAAGTGTGTTCCCAAAGGATCGCTGAACCATAGAGATGGTTATGTCCTTACATTTTTTGGGACAGTCCTAAAAAAGGAACCGCTGAACACATATAAATGGATAAGTCTTAAAAAATATGACCTCTAAATCATAAAAACTCATATGGTAGATTATATCCTAGGAACCAGTTTGGGAGAATAAAAAATAAAAAGATGGACGGCTGAATCAAGTTAAAGTCATGTCCCATATAAAGAGAAGAAAAATAAAAAAATGATAAAAATATAAGGAAATATATAGGAGTGATACACATAAAAAGTTATTATTTTATAATTTTTTATTGGTTATCCTTGACTCTAGGATGATTCCGCCTATGTCGCCTCTTGAAGGGTGGAGGATGTATAATAGTTGAAGTAAATAAACCTTTGAATCTATTTGAGATTGAACACTAGCAAGGGCTAGACCTACTCAAAGCAAAGTTCGTTGATCAGAGGCTGAACCCTGAGAGAAAACAACAAGGGGAAAAATTGAGATGTCAGTACTTGCCAATCGTGATACCCTGGATCAGGGAGGGAAGCAACAGAACAAGAATAGGAAGTTGGCAAATAACCCTAAGTAATCTCAATATGTCACTGAGCTTGATGATTGGTCTTAAGCACTTGCCTCTGGCTTCATCAAGAATGTTGAACATGTGAGCAGGAATAGAGCAAAGAATACTAGGCGGAGGTTGCCAAATCATGCCTCTAATCAGAGCCATAAGGGGGAGGTATTGATGAGAAGCGCCATAAATGAGGTAGACATACAAGGAGCAGATGGCATCCTGAAAATAATGAGTATGAGCTTCTTGGATTCAAAAAAGAATGATCAATGGAACTTGAGGGAGGTTAAAATATTTGTTGTCCAACTTCAACGAAAATAACCTGCAAAACGAAGGGCATAGGCTGCAACGTCTCAATCTACAATGTTTAATAGATTGGAGGGGTTCAGAGCTATGGTAAGAGCCTTGATTACTTGGTTGCTCATTTCTTCATAGGGGAGCTAAAAAAAGTTCATATTTTCTGATGGTTAAATAAGTAGAAAGAACAGCTAGCTTATGATATTGGCCAAGTCAAAAAAGAAACTCAGTAAGAAAGTCAGATAGAGCATGAAAGAATTTACTAATATTGGATGGCATTGTTTCAGAATACTTGACAATAATAGTGGGAGTATTCACAAAAGGATCTGAATCTAAAAGAGTACCAAAGTCCAATTTGGGAACTGATAGGAGTGGGAGAATTGGCTGCAAGTTGTTCAGGGTGGTTGCTACTCTGGTTTCAATGGGGTTGGATACCATTTCTTATATTCAGTGGAAGGACTACCTAATACTATGTTACTTGGAGTATGGGTCCTTGGGGACCATAGAAGATATTTTTTCACGCAGAACGACTCATCAATTGGAAGAGCCAGGCATCATCATCATGAGATTGTAAAGATATTACTGGTACTGAGAATTCAAATTTGACATATGATCTTGATGAGAGGGGGATGTCTGACTTTTATATTGGTCAAGATTATACACTTTGGTATTAACAAGCTCTATTTTCGGACTAAGTTATCCTAAATATTCATGAGATAAGCTCTTTAAAAAAAGTAAGAATGATATGAGCAAAAAAGTTATTAAGAGAAGATAACAAGAGCAAATTTAACTGAGCATTATTAATTTTTTTAAAGTCATACAAAAACAGTAGTAACCTCCTGTCAAGGACGAGGAGGGAGATCAGAAATCAAGAACGCTGAACCAAGATCATGAATATGACAACAGGTTGTATGCCCTGACCGCAGGAAAATCAACTTTCTAGGATTATAATCATCATGATAAATTGATTAGATTGGCACACCTTGGGTTGCGAGGACTGTGCACTGAGGAGACATTAGCAAGGAAGAAATAGAAGAGAACTACATGAAAAAGGTTGTCCTGAGCAGCGTTGAGTGCAGATCAGCTGTGCTCCGCTGGAAACTAATAAATATTTGACCTGGTCCGAGGTGAAATTCTTCTATCCCAATCTTATTCTTGCTGGAAATCTAGTCAAGTGTAGTGATGTGTTGGGATTTTTTCCCACCTTTCCTTCTTCCTAGGTTACCTGTTGGATCAGTAGAAATAAGTCCCACTTGCAAATGAGTTTGATTTTGGTTAGCCTTGATTTTTGGTTAATAATGTTCAAGGATTTTAGGTAATTCGCCAAGTTTGGATCCATTGAGGATTGATTTGGGTGAATGCTTAAGATCTCATCTGGAAGAGTTGCTGACGAAATTGTGGCATCTGATAGTTAACTGTTGATTAATTATCAGGTGTACAGATTGGGATTGGTCAGGTTTCATCACTGACCAATTGAGAATATAATTATCAGTTGTGAGGCGAGTGATTTACCTGCAACTAGTGAATCAATAAGTTGTTTCATGACCTGCCATAATGGTAAAATGTTTCATTACCTAAACAGGTCACTAGCAAAATTTAGTTTGTTTGCTGTAATTGAGCGGGAAACGTTAGGGACATGTTTTCTGGTTCTTTCCGTTTCAGGTCCAGAGGATGTCTGATGGAGGAATCCTAACCCAATGGATAAGACTATCACCAGTGAGACGTCATAGAAATGTTCAAACGCAATAGCTACCGTTTCTTGGCTGAAGCGCAAACTAAGGAGTTGGGTGCCAAATTTCCTTAAGAAAATCTACGAAAATTCATATTAAAAATATTTTCTATTTGGGATATAATCTCTATTTATTTAAATTTATTGAGGTTGCTGAACAAGGATGGGCATTAGAAATAATCATTGAGCAAAAGGAACCAAATGAATGGAACAACGAAATGAAGCAAAACCTCCAATAAGGTGGGGAGAGGAATATCACTAATCCACCATGGCAGAGGGGGGTCAGGAAGCTCTTCTACAGACTTAATGTTCATGACAGAATCACAATGGTTCAGGTATTAGACAAAAGCGGAGAGCCAGGGCATTGTGGCATCAGCGCTGTGGAGATGGATGTGGATGAATATTGGTTGCTTTCCTCAAGATCATCCTGGAAGACAGTCTCAGCTAATTCCAGACTTGATATTTGGCTTAAAGGTGGTCATCTGTGAGTTGAACCAAACTGGTTATATTTTTCTAGGTAATTTTAGCTGTTGGGTCAAATGCTGCTAGTTTTGAAAGGTGCAAGACAGCGTCTAGGGCATCTTTGGCCAATTTGGTGATTTCCTCCCATGCTACTATGGGGAATTAGGGGGATAGTCGATTGTGCACAGCCCTTTAAGCAATTGATCCGTTGATTGGGTCACTGTTTTGTGGAGGTGGTGGCAAAGGGGTGAGGCTACAACTGTTAAGGCGAGCTAATGGTCACTTTGGTAGGGGATGGCATTGGGTTTAGGAGCGAAGTGTCTAGGAGAGAGTTTTTCAAAATCAGATTTATAAAATTCAACTCATTCATAATCATCCGGGCTGAGACTAACACCAGTATTCCCATTTATAACAATATTAACTGATTCATTAACCTCAGCCATTAGGTCATAAGGATCTTGATTCATGAGAATGATTTAGAAAGATTTGGGTGGGTGGTAGTGGGAGAATTGGTGGATGCTTGGGTACAAATGGTGGTCCAAGCCTGATTCTGATTGGCTGGGTTGAATTCAGGTGGGTGAATGTGGACAGAGGTTCTGGTGGGGGCCAATTTCCCACTCTGGCCCCTTGAGCTAGTGTGGGGTGGGAGGGGGCAACAAAACACCCCATTTTGACGCCGCTGACAAGTGTTCAGAGGCCGCATCAACAGGAAGTGGCTTGTGGGCTTGATTTTTTTATAATGGTCAAACCCAAAACAGTGAGGACAAATTTGGCGACCATTATCAACATGAGACCAAAAGAAATGCCCAAGCGCTTCTGTGATGCGAGCATGGGGGAATCGTTGGGCTATGGAGGAGTATTTGTGATTATGATGGCAGTGGCGCGAGGGGCAGCAAGGCGCTCTGAACAAGAGGGAACAGTGATGACGAGGTTTGGTTAAGTGCCATAAGCCATGAGCCTCATCATAAACTGTTCATACAAAATTTAGGGTGGAAGGTGGGAAGGGAGGGATGTAAATGATACCACCTGTGTGGTGCAGAAGGGAGGCAAGTACAGTTATTAGTATAGGAGTGTTTCTGCGGATTAGGGGAGTCAGAGCCGCTTCTGCGGCATCCTCCTCCATCTAGAAGCTTATGTTAAAATAGCCCTTAAAGGGCGGAACTCTATAAAGCCAGCTGGTGCAAAGGCAGTGGGCTAGTTTGATTATTGCTTTGTCAGAATACAGGAATAAATGACCTATAATTGACCACAGAGGCAAGATTGAATGTTGGAATGAGGAAGGGCAAGAGGATGGGGGCAAGAAGGGTGGATGCACGCAAGGTTGAGCGCTAAGTCCTGTGGGGGGACAAATCAGATGGAAGAGGTCAGCAGGCTTATTGAGCCCATCTGAACGCGTTTGCCTGCAGGGAAGAAATCACTAGGTGGCTGAGCACCGCTGCCTCACACTGGATCAGCAGGCGGAAGATCTGAGGACATTAATTGGAAAATGGACGTGGCCAGAGGCAGATATAAAAATAAACTTTTTCTTTACAATTCGCTTGAAAGTGAGATCAAGAAGAAAGTAAAAAAAGCTCTTTTCATCTTAAGGTTCTATTGTTATGATAGACAAAATTTTGTGGACTCTTTTGTAATATAAAGAGAAAAAGTCAAGGATCCTTAAAAAAGAAGCAGACCTTAGATATGAATCTCCACAGACTTTGCATGACAAGAAGAAGCCCAGGAACCTCTAAATCTGAGAATGGATTAAGTTCAGCTGGAAAAGAGAAGAAGTCCCTATAGTTGAAATAATTAGTTTTCGGTGCATTATCACAGGTCTAGCGTTGGACCATACTAGGTTTATCTATTCAACTACGGATAGTAGTCATCATACTATTATCAATAACATATCAATTATTATCAAGTAACGCGATCCTGCACATATAGAACCTGTGCAGCTAGCTTCTGGGAACTATAAGTCTTTAACAATCGGTGAAGAACCCAGGATTCTTACATTTGGTGCTCACTACAGGGGTAGTAGAGTAGCCACCTGTTCATGATTTTAACAACATAGGTTTTTTTTACATCTGTAGCGGAACCTTCCTTATTCTACCTCGGATTTATTCTTCCATCATACTATAAAACTGACATATTATTTATTAATGATCAGTCATTTGTTCATTTTTTATATTGAGTATATGTTTTAAGGAACTTAGCATGCACTTAAAAAGTAAATCAACTACCTATAGGATCCTTAATCATGTAGGCACCAACACACATTTTCTTTGAGTTTTTGTGTGCCCGCTGGGGCACCCAGTACAAGTACTTTGCGGGATGAAACCTGGGATCCTGTCCCCACCGCACTGGGGCTGCGCGAATCTAAGCACCACCAAAGTGGGCCCAATCGTGGGTGGGGTGGCTCACACCACCCCCAAACTGACATATTCTTCGCTGTTTTGGTGTATCAGGTAGCAAAGGTTACCCAGCCAGTTCAGAGATATTCCTCCCATCCCTTACTGCGAGGAATAAGACCTGACTGACCCCCATGTTGGACTTACTTGAGGAAAGAGGATTGCCATAACTTTCTAACGCTATTTCTAGCCATGGCTTGACTATGTCCAGGGAGCTTGTTGCCTGGATTCCTTTTAAAGGGAAGCAACGCTGGTTTCTGGCAAGCCATAGACCATACATCACCTCCCCCCATATCGTGCATCAAACCCTGAACCCCTCCCTGTCTGCAAGCAGACTTGGTGGGGCATACGCAGTTAGGATCTCTGGCCATGCAAGATGACCAGAGAATAACTTACAGCTTGGTTGGTATGCTTCATACCAAAGGAGAACACTAATCCCCACAGCATCCACTGCCAGACACTCTGTGAAGATGTGCTTTGCCATCTCCTCCCCTCCACACACCTTACAGATATACAGAAGGATATCCTCCTTAAGCTTACTCTACTTGCGCAGAGTCGCCCCAGTGACCAGGATGTTTCTGCGGAGTTGGAAGAGAAAGTTCTGAACTGGTATAGACCAGCATCCCTTAACCCTCCTCCCCCACAGGTCCATCAGGCCAGGTCACATTTTGCAAGTGATCCGGGACAAGTATGTCGAGCAGAGCTCTCTGTCTTGCAGCTTTCAAAACCTGGCAGTTGTGAAATCTGAGAGGCAGACACCGCTACCTCCCCTCACCTTAATCCAGTCCCAAATGATGAAGAGGCTTTCCCATCTGGAGTATCTCCAGCCTTCTCTTCCTCGCGGGAACACCCACTGATCTTGCCCTCCATGATCTTCTGAATGGGCTTCCTCAGCTTCTAATGCAGCCAGAGATGAAATTGCTTCCCTCCAGCAAGAAGGCAGTTCAGTTGCTTCCACAACGTCCCATGCCTTCCTTACCAGCACCTTGGAATAACTAGCACAACATTATTAGCTGCCTTTACCATAAGCACCCTCCAGCCATCGCCATCAATGAGGTCCCCCCAGTGAACCACCCCAATAAATTGCTTGAATGCCTTGCGCAGACGAGGTTCCATCTCCAGTCCCCAAGCTCCTCCCCAAAGGGGAATCACCCGGATTCTTTCAATGGTCCACTCTCCACCCTCTAATCTACCTTTGCTTCCTGCCCAAGCTCTAAAGTAATCCTTCCAGTAGCCTGGTAGGTTTCCTGTGCTTGGAATGGCCCCTTGATTGATGTCCCCATCTAGCACCAAGATCCTTATTTGAACTGTCCTTGCAAGCCTTAGAGAGGTAATACTCCAGTATTGAAGTCCAACAGATGGAATTTCCCTCTCAAGAGACCTGTGTGATCCATTTAATCTGCAGTGGTTTGATCATACTCCAGAAGTTAATCAGACCAATGCCCTCCTTCTTCACCTCCTGACACAAGTTAGAGTAACTGGTTTTTGACACTCGCCCTCGCCAAATGAACAGGATGATTGAACTCTGTATTCTTCTGATAGAAGATGCCGGCGGTGGAACAAATCTGGCAATGTACCATAGTCTGGAAAGAATGAAAGTGTTCATGACAATGGCCCTGCCCAATAATATAAATTGAGCCATTACCATTTCCATGCTGCTTTTTTAAGGTCCGCTTCAAGTTTGAGCCAACTTTCATGCAACGACGCTCGCCCTGAGATGGGTCACCTGAGGTACAGAAACTTCTCCCCTGTTGCCATCCAGGGAATCAAGCTCTTTGGTGCCACACCCAACGTCGCCATTCTGCCATTGGGCCAAGCCCAGGATTTTGACAAATTGAGCTTAGCGTTGCTTGCGTTCTGGTACATCTTCAGAATATCTATCACCACCTTCTCCTTCTCCTCCAATGAAACATAAATTCATATATCATCTGCAAACATTGAGTGAGAGTACTCCTCACCGTTGATGTTAAGTTTCCTCCAGTCCGACTTTCTGAGAGCCCCCAAAAGGGTCCCTATTGCAAGGACAAACAACAAGTGAGATAGAGGGTCTCCCTGACGCACGCCCCTACACACCTTAAAGGGGTGGGAGAGGACCCAATTGATATTTACAACCAATGAGGCATTCTAATAAATTGCTTTAAGCAGTCTCAACAAATGCTCCTTGATTCCAACTCTACTTAACACTTCCCAAAGAAACTCATGATTAAACTGATCATACGCCTTATCTTAATCAATAAACAGTAGCCAGCCCCATCTGGTCATACTGTTTACTTACCCACTCCTCTATCAGGTGAAGCAGCATCAAGTTGTCAGTAATTGAGCGTCCTGTGATAAACCCATTCTGCTTTCCCAATGACGTCCGCCACAACCACCTTTAAGTAAATTGGTTAGGATCTTCATTAGTATCTTGTAGTCAACGTTAAGTAGAGTCAAAGGCCAATAGTTCCCCATGAGGGAGGGATCGCCCTTCTTAACAACACCACCCATCACACCCTTTAAGAATGTCGGCTCGATTATACTGGAGGCCAAGAGAAATTTGTAAAGCTCAGCAAGCATCTCAGACATTTCTGCCCAAAATAACTTGAAGAGCTCCAAGATCAACCCATCTTCCCTGAGAGCCTTGCCATTCTTGCCTTTGCGGATGGCGTTCAACACCTATGATTTGTGGATCTTGCTACATAGGTGCAGCTGAGTCTCAGTTTGGCAGTACCCCCAGTCTGATTGAGAGTAATTTAGATGACTCTGGGTCATTCTCAGATGGGCCATAAAGGTCTTCATAGTAGTATTTGCCACCTCAGCCATGCGAGCTGCATATCTTCACCTCAACTCCCCCATCACAAAGTTACAAGATTCTTTCTGAAGGTCTGAATACCCTACTGCCTTGCGGAGTAGGACCACATTGCTGTTAGAATCCTCGTCCCATCTATACTTCCTTTGTTTGAGGCGATCCACCATGAATGCTCCCATCGATTTCACATACATCTCAGCCTTAGCCGTATAGGCAGATGCCACCACAACCATGGCCTGCTTGCAGGTACTCTCGAAGCTCCTCTCCAGGGTTTCATACCTTGAACGCTTGGCCCTTAGCTGCCTCCCAAAGATTTCACAAGCCATATTGAGATCAGCCTCATCTACAACCATTTTACTGGCACATCTGGCTTCCCCACAATCTGTCTTTTCCACCACCTCACCTTCTTCCTCATGATATCCAGAAGTAGACTCCTCTTTAGGAGTTCAGGGTTCAGTCTCCAGATCCCTTTCCCCACAGAAACAACACGAGAGTCACTGATCAGCAGCTCTAGAGGTCTGTGGTCTGAAGCACCTGGATCATGATTATGAAGGATCAACTTGCAGCGACTCAGGAGAGGCTGGGGCACTGACACGAGGTCAATGCGGGAGAAATGATCTCTCTGGATGTGAGTACCCCAGTCTCCCCCTCCTCACCACAGCCAGCTTTCCACCCATCCAGTAGGCCGAGGTCAAACATTAAACTGACCAACTCGTGGGCTCCAGGATCAGAACACTAGTTTCCTGAAGCTCCATCCCTGTCATCCCTAAAGCAGACACAGTTCATTTCTCCCCCCAGCACTACTGACCCCCCAATGCCTTCCTCCTGAATCCTTAGGTCGACCTTCTGGAAGAAGGCCTTCCGTTCAGATCCAGAATTGGACGCATATATGCCAATAAACCAAATTGATTCCTCTCCAAACAGTGACATTACTGCCACTGCTCATCCATGAACTAATACCCTTTTATCCAACACCTTGACTTTGTCCGCCCACCAGACCAAGATACCCCCTTTGGCTTCTCCCCCTCCCTCTTTCCCTCCCCTAAGTGATAGTCTAAGTTTGGCTGATCCACCAAGTGAGAGTAAAATGATTGTTTCAGAGCAAACTAGAAAGCCCGGTCCTCTTCCAACCCAGGTTTAAACTTAGTCTCAGTGAGGAAGCCAATATCTATCCCATTTAGTTGCAATCAGAGTTTCACCCACTGCCGTTGCTTGAGTCCATTCAGATTCCGCACATTAGCAAATTCAACACTGATCACCATAGGTTCGAAACCAAAGAGGCCTCAGTGTTAGGATCTAGTTGGTCCCCTTCCTCTTCCACCTCAGCTGATTTAGTGGGACAACGTTTCTTCCTCCCCTTTCCAGTACTAGACTGGGCTGAGGGTTGAGGCTGCTTGGTCACAACAGCCTCCAGAATAATACCATTGCTGAGGACCTCGATAGACCCCTCCTCTTTGGTTGGAGGCATTGGGTTATAAGGCATTGGCACACTATTGTTAACAGGCAACATCTCCCTCATCTCCGCCTCTTCCCCTAAGGGCCTCGTGCGCTCTGTCACACTCACATCCTTTATGGTCACCCGCCTCTTACATGATTAAGTGATGGGGAGAACCCCATCCATTTGGGAGGCGACCGCCTCCATAATGTCCTTTGTGGACTGTGACAAAGTGCCACTAAGTTCAATTTGGAGTATAGCTGCTTCCCTCGCCTTCCAGGAACGCTTTGACTCCTTGTTGACCTTCCTCGCACTTTTCAGCACTCCAGTCACTGCCTCCAAAATGATGTCAGCCGCTGCCTACTCCCTTCCTTTGGCGGACATCTCAGTCAGCTTCTCCAACGCCTTCTGGAGAGCCAACCTATTCTTCTCATAGGACGTCATTACTGGCACCGACGCGCTAGGCCCACTAGGCTTGGCCACTGCCGCAGGATTTTGAACCTGAGGACATTTGGCTCTGATGTGCCCCTTTGCACCACACAAGAAGCACCCGTCCAGTGGTACCACAGGGACACTACAGGTCCCCACAGTGACTGAACGAGGTAACTCCCCATATTATTTCGAAAGTTCAACCTTCAAAACCCAGTCCCCAGATCTAATGGTAAACTTTTTCAAGCTACCAGCCTTCTTCTTCAAGTTCTTTTCCAGCTTTTTCAAATAAAGGAGATCACTCTGCCAAAGCCTTTCAACTGAGACATCATGGCCCCTCTAGTGATCACAGGTGGTACGTCCCTCAGAATGAAAATTCTGATCTCGGTGCCAATGTCAAGACATATGGCCTCCTCATTCTTTGTGCTCAAACTGGCACCCAAAACCTGTTCCTTTTGAAGCTTAGACTGGAAGGTCATAAGTTTCAACCCAGGAGTCAAACGTGATATATGGAGTGGGGCGAAATCACACACCTCAATCACCCTGACCATGAGCATCTCTTTAGACCATCCAGTCTTCACTTCCACGGCGTGAGCCCTCTTGAGGCTCTCCATAATGCTCGCCATCAGATCGTTAGATGGGCCAGAGTTTCACACTTGAAAAGCTTGGTTCTGACACCAAATCCATTAGCAGCCACCGCAGCAAAGGAGACCAAAGCCCCCTGTGCAGAAGAGGTCACACCTGCTGTTGATTTGTTAATGGAGTTGGTCTCTCCGGTTTGGTTTTGTGACAAAGTTTGCTCTCCGGGCTCTTTTTGTGTGGTAACCATCGCAGCCCTTTTGGGTTGGTCCATCAATTTGGTACGTGAGTGCTCTCGCCTTTTGCTGCACCAGTGTAAGCCCACATAAGCTACTGGATGATATCCGGGTTTCAGGCCAACCTAGAAAACCGTGGTTATTATTGTAGACAGGTGAGCTGAAGCTCAGCCAATCAGGGTTGCTCCACCCTTGTCACTGATATTTGCTTTTGCAGTGCCCCACCTCGTAGGAAAGTAGTGTGACAGACAATACGCCTGACTCTTGCCTCCCCCTTCCTGCCCATATTCTCCCCTGAAGGAGAGTGAAAGCACCCGCAAGAACAGGTTGGGTTACAGTCATTAGCTTCCATCCCACTCCCCATCCAGGCCACTACAGGACCTTTCCAGGGCGCCTCTCTGGGTTCTGGTGTTAGCTACTCAACTTTGTTTCCATTAGCTTTCCTCAGTTATGCCACGTGAAGGCCCCAGCTTAACCTATCTAGCTCCCACACATTTTCCTGATTATCTCAAATGGTCCCAAACATATGCTGCCAACTTATTCCACCATCCAAATCCATGCTGATTATGGAACAGAACCCGCTATCCTATCTTGAACAGTAGAAGTCCACTATACCGGTCTTGATAATAATTGTGATCCCTATAGCTTGGCCAAATTTTTCAAATATGATTCAATATAAAGTTTTATAAGCGTGGATGTCAGTGTCATTAAATAATGTTGTGAATCCATTTGACCTGTGTCCTCTACACAAGAGTAGAATAGCGGGGGCAGGAGGTGGAGTCACCCATATTGCAACTTTGAAGGAATTTTCCCATCAGTAGTGGTATCTGATTATATATGAGAAGACTGCAGTGGAGAGCAGGGTGCACCAGTCAGATGGACCATACCTTGAAAGCTTAATAAGGATATTCACTAATGTTCTATAAAATTGATCAATTGTTCCATTTGATTCATGGTGGTATGGGGTCATTAGTACCTGCGGATTAACATTAACTCGTTTAACTTAGGGAGGACATGCAATTTTAAGTTAGTTCCGTTGTCTGTGCATATAAACTTTGGGCATCCATACCGTTATATGATGCACTCCATTATGTTTTAGCAACGTTGCTGCTCACAAATCTCAATCACACAAGCCATTACCCACTTCATCAGATGATCTATCGCTATTAGGATGCACTCAGAGCGTTTCTCCCCATCAGAAAAGGCCCACAACTTCAATGGATACGGTGTGCAGGTGAAAAGAGGTTTCACCATTCAATAAGAATTTTCTTTTGGAAAGCTTTCCTCCACTTGACATTGATGACAACAAGAGTCCTTTCAAGTACGTCAAAATGATACTCTCCCAGTAACATCATGGCCAAAGAAATTTCATTGTTCTACATAGCCCTCCATGCCCTACCATCTTGTGTGCATCCAAGATGATGCACAGTCAAGCAGAGATCTTCAGAAAACTCAATGTGACCCCACTAATTTTTTAGTTTAACTCAACATTCCTCAAGAATTCAAACTCCCCTTTTCATCCAGCAACCAAGTGAGTTATGGTATTTTTTCAGCATATCTACAGCTAAATCATTTTTCATACATCTTTTCAGCAATATTCACCATGATGGCGACTGTTGGTAGTTGCAATAAGCAATTATCGTTCTGGTGCTTTTCACCCAGCTGGTGAATAATCTCAAATTCATACACTTATAGCTTCAGCACCCACAATTAAGGCGCCCCTCTGGCTCCTAAGGGCTTTGTATTCAGTGTAACAAAGCGTGATTGGTCATGTCCTTGAACTTTACTCAGTAAAGATGCACCTGAAACTCTTTGTATGCTTATAATACCACTAGGCACTCACACTCAGTCACCATATAATTATGCTCATGACAGTTTAAACTTTTTGTGAAATAAGTTAGGATGCTCCACCTCAATGTCATCCCGCTGAGACAATACCACTCCCATGACGGAAAGAAAAGTGTCAGTTTTACCAATGAACTCCTTTTTAAATTTCATATACTGTAGCACCAGAGCGCTAATAAACGCCATTTGAAGAGTGTCAAAAACACTCTGACATCAATACGTCCATTTAAGGGTGGCATCCTTCTTCAGAAGCTCAAATATCAGGGCCCCAATACAGCTGAAATTAGGAATAAAACGGCAATAGTACCCAGACATGCCCATAAATACTTGGATATCCAATTTGATACTGGGTCAGGAAATCTTCCTGATAGCTCCTACCTTAGCAAGTTGCAGTTAAAAGCCTAATATTTCTACCATGAACCTGAGATATTCCAATTGTTTTTTTTAAAAATAACATTTATAAGTATTGATTTTAATATTAGCCGCTGCAAGCTAGAGGATTACTTCTTCCAAATTAGTAAAGTGATTTAAAAACAACTGTGAGAAAACAATTATTTCGTTGATGGTGATAAGGATGCACAACAACTTCAGAATCACATAAATATAGTCCATGGCCTTTTGGACCGAAGTGTGAGGCCTTACATAGGCCCTGCGGCATATGAGTGGTCTGGAATAACTTTTTGGAGATGATCATAGCACACCTTTGTTATTTCGCTGTGGGCAACTCAATCTTCCAGTAACCTGAGATCAGGTCCATAGCTGAAAATAAGTGAGCACCGCTTAGGCATTATAAGTCATCATAAATTCGAGGCAGCAGGTATGAAACCTTTTTGTGATGCTTTTGAGTTTCTGGTGGTCAGAACTACCCAGCTAGTTCCATCTTTCTTTTTAACAATTAAGACAAGAGAAGCTCAAGTATTTTTTGACACTTTAGCATACCCTGTTCCAGAAGCTTCCTTATTTAATCAGAAACTACCTCCTCCGCAGCCCTAAAGCAGTGGATAGGCTGAGACAAAATAGGAGGGTGATCCCCTGTGTCCACATGAAAGATGACGCCATGAGCACACTGCAAATTATGGTCATGAGACGTGAAAATCTCTCCATTTATCTTACAAAACCATCGCCCAATCATTTTGCTCCTTTTTTAACCCAAAAACTTTTGAGAGGAATCACTGACATTAAAAGGCCAAAACCTAGTGGTTAGACCAAGCTCTTCCAATGAGCCAAATTTGTTAAGAAAAATGACCTAATCGATGGGGGTCAGGTGTAGATAAGCCCTCGCATGGTGCCTCTTAATCATAAGAGGCTCAAATAAAGGTTAGCCAGGAGCATTTTGATCTCCACATGGCCAAAGACTAGTATGCCTGGAGCCACATGAGGTTCAAGATGTGATTGTTAATATGGGCCATGAACCTCCCTGTACAGCCCTTCCAATGTCTCCACTTTAAGCTCCATCACTAAAATTTCTTGATGTTCAAATATCATTAGAGCACTCACCAAATGTAGTGATATCCCTTTGGTATTCATATATCTGATTAGGAGGACTTTAGTCTATTGTTAAACCTCCAATAGTGGACATGAACTACGCCGTAATAGTATTCAAGGTTAATTTGATCTTCTTGGGCGGAATCCTGTGGTACCCCACTTGATGTGAAGTAGATGAGGATCAGCTGACCCAGAATCTCAAAGGTTCCTCTTCCAATTTCAACAACAGCACCAAAATGGTGCATGAAGGCGGCATCAGTCAACATGGCATAATTGTGATTCATAAATACAATTTCTGGTATGGAGACAGCAACCAAACAAACTGAGAAGGCAGCGGACTATACACTCCATATTAAATGGTACTTTCTTCCCTCGCAGTCCCATATACCACCTGGTGCTCCACATTGGGTCTCTTCAGCTGATTAACTACCAATTTTGTTGACACTATGTGACTGTTGCGCTGGTATTAATGATTGAACTTTTTTCACAAAAATGACACATTAAGTACACTCAGAAAAAGAAGAACCACTATTGTTTAATATATGAGTATCAAAAAAGCCCTTCTTATCTTGAAAATTACGTGATACTGGCCCCAATTGGGAATATTCCATAGTGATACGCTCCTCAGAGATGGCGGCATTCACTCCACCCTTTGAGGCCACATAAAATATGGTTGGGGTTCATTCGCCAAATATTTTCGTCAATATTTGGCAGGAATAGGTTTTTTATTTTCCTGATGGCTCTCCCAAATATTGGCCTCCTTAGCTTAAGAGCGAGTTAACATGTTTATGTCATCAGTGTTTTATTGATAGAGAAATATGTTATTGGGGTTGCAGGAACAGTCATAGAGCAGTTTATTAGGTTTAGTCAGGACAATTGAATTTGAAGGAGCGGAAGTAGAGGGTCACATTTCTACTTAAATAGATCTTTTCCCTGCTCATACAGATTTGGCTGCACCGCATAGATGTTCATTTGGTGGTGCAGCTCACCGCATAGTGTCCATGTTGGCCACATTTAAAACAAGTTATCCCAAAGAGTTCTTGTCTCCAATTGTCATTGAAAAAGACCAGGCCAAGGGTTATAGGCTAGAGAAGGCAGCCTGGAGAGTTAACTGAGTGGCCGTAGATGCCCCAAAGAGTTATAGATTGGTTGAAGGTTGATTGGTAGAATATAGTTTGGCCAGGGATATGCTGGAAGATTATAAGTTGACCAATGCTGAAAGCTCACCAAAAAAATCCAGCAAAAGCCACCTGTGGCTTCCAGTCCGCTCTGGGTGAGCTCAACGTTGTGGCCAATAGCCGCAGATAGTTGACAATCTTAAATAAAGGGACATTTTCTTTTAAAAAAGGGAGTCATCACATTTAAGAGCATCTGGTGTGGTTTCACGGCTGCAGTTATAGTAATACTGACGTCAGCCTCGGTAGTGTTTCTGCTAAAAAGCATGTGCACTTCTAAAGTGAAGCAATCAGCGAACTTTTTAAGGGTTTTATTCTGTTAAAACCCAATTTTCAAGAAGTAGGCTGTTTTTTATGCCTTTTTCCACCTATCCAAACAAATATAATACCAATTCTTCGACTTAATGTTAAGTCAGTGAGCTGTCCTCCAAATAACAAGTGACTTGATCAGTGCTCTCAACATCTATGGTTGAAATTAGAAGCTTCTCCTTGCGGTGGTAAAGTTCCTTTGATGGCATATTTGAAGCACTTGAAAACCACATGCATATTGTTCCTTTATTGAATAGGCGCAGCTTCTCAACAAACACTCTCCTCATACCCTGGGATTCATGTTCTGGGAGCGAAAAGAGATGCCTCTGACTTGGTGAACTTAGCCCCCATATGGGGAGTATAGTTAGGGCGTGGGGTGGCACTTGGTTACGCTGCAGTTTATTAATAAATGGTGGCCTCCTCAGTCAGAATTACAGCAATGACTGTAGAATGCTCACTACAGGACCCTAATATTCGTCCCCAGAGTTGAGACTACCCTTAATCTGACTCCACTCACAAGACTGAGCAGCTTAAAGCTCCTCTTATGATCCTTTCTGCCTTAACTGAATCGCACTGGCAACACCTTCATTAATGTCTTGTTTAAGTTCGTCAATTTAATTTTTTAGCGAATTTCTTTCTCAGCAACCAGTTCTCACTCAAGATTCTGGAGACACACGCCAACATCGTCAAGGGTTCCTTGCAATCTAGAACTCTGGTACCATTGTCACAAGCTTGACGGGATGTATCATCAAGTTGCTTACTAATGTGGATCATTACCAAATTATCTCCTCACCTGACTATCGCAGATTCTCCAAACTGGCTTTGAGATTGGTGTATTCCATTGACTTGATAAATGGAAGGGTCAAAGCCCATCCTCATTTGGCATTGTTAAAATCATCTATGTGAGCTAAACAATCTAACAGTTACTATATTTGGTGGAACTAAGGAATGATGCTCCAAGGGTCTCAGCGGCGCGGTGAGTAATCTAATTACCTCTCAGCTTGCTGAGGCCAATTAAAAGGGTTGACTTAGTCATTGACTCGCCGCTCCAACAGGATGACGCGGTACCTGGTGTGGGCCACAGCAGCAGTAATGCCTGGCACCCATCCAGCCATTTCTCGAATAAAACATTCTGTGTTCCCTAACAAATTATTCAAGTCCTTAATCCACTCCAGTGTAAGACCTCACTAGTTCAACAACTTCTATGACCTGCTGTAGCTCTTGTTTTAAACAGGACACTAACTGATCCATCTGACAGTGAGCGTCAGCATCATAATTTGTGCACTTTAATAATTGCCCCCCTTAACTCCAAGAACTCCTACTTGAGGCGAACCAGCAAAAGGCATTTGTTGTTTTGTTGCACCTATGAGAACAGCATCGTGTCTACAATCTTAATATTATGACAAACCTGGACTCTCTGGTGCAGGTGAATTAACAGCTGCACATAAGCAATGAGTTACTCTACTGCCCCTTTCTAGGAGAGGCAGCATGTCAGGATGGTAGTGGTCATGTCCAAGTAGGATATATACAATTCATACCATTGAGCATAATCTCACTGATTAAAGAACATGCTCATATAATTCTTAAAGTGTCTATGTCGTAAAGGCGGAATCCTTGGAGGACCACTCCATACTAATATGGAGCTGCATGGAGGTGATGTCCGTGGACTGTCCATATAGAGCTGACTTGAGCGCGATCCAGGCGGCCAACTGTAATTTTATTGGAGAGTCACTAAAGTCAAATGGCTCACTCACTGTAAAAGGGAAGTTACATCAGAAGTTTCCATAGGTTCACTAGTATTTTTTTGCATAGCCTCATGAGTTCTAGGTAATGGCAGTTTAATTCGCCATATTCAAAGGTATTTGTGCTGCTTTAAATTAAATCAGCAGGCCCCCTGTAGTGAGCACCACTGTTGGAAAATGCAAATGAGATATGATCCAGTGGATGGTTGCACAGGATGAATTACCCACTAATACAATTAAAGAGGAATATGAGGAATTCCACTTGACGAACAAACAGGTTAAAATTATAAAAAGGAAGCAAATTGCTTCAGTAACCCCAATCTTTATTATTATGTTTCTCCGACCTCCGCTATGCTAAGGTCTTACTACAAACTACCAGTCCTACCGCAGAGTCACAATGCAGTTTACCAACCAAAAAAATCCCTCTTTTACTCATAAACGCCACTATTATTCTCCTCTCTGAGGCTGCTGACCTAAATCACAACCAAGCAAGTAATCTCACTCACTAATTTTCTTGTTGTATTTATTTGTGGGATTATAAGTATATCATCAAATTTTTATTAGTAATCCTGACATTTGATCTGTTGGCAACCATTAGTAGATTGACTATATGACCTTCTCTAGATCATATTCAGCTTCAGATCGCTAATAATTAAATTCTACTGACTGCAATCAAAATGATTCCTGATGTTACCAAAACCTACGGATCACTTCTAGGATTGATTGACTACCATCGTCAAAACCAGATAATTGATCAATCTGCCAGAACTACCTAATCGCCTTAGACTTGCTGTCAGATTCTGGTGTTTGACTCAAAAATAAAATTTTGACAACAATCAGATTGGTCCAATTACCCTTTCAATGCTTGAGTTAACACCTATATTCTCACCTCAAAGCCTATTTGCAGTCATACAGTTTAGGCCAATTATATCAATGACAATTTAATTAATTATTTTATCAGAGCGCTTAGCCCAAATATGCTCGCATATGGCTTATTTCCTATGCATCAAATCATGGCAATTGGTCCCAATTATTGGGAACACAATCAACTTATTTGTATGCAAAATCGTTTGGGACCAACCCAAAGCTAACATCTGAAAATCCCACGGATCATCAGATGAATGAAAAAATGTAATCAATTTTCTGCCCTAGGGTGAAATTCGTATGGTGATCCACATAATCAGCATGATACCACTTGCATGGACTGCCTGAAAGGAGTATCTAGGCTATCAAGGAAGAGGCCTGCGAACGTCCCAATTAGGGGTGCTCTATTTACTTCAATTGCTCCAAAATTTCAAAAAAGGTGTATTTCATCAGCAGATTGACAAAACTGATATCAAGAAGATCCTAGAACAATTTTGCATGCTTTTATCGCAATTTTTGCAACTGAAATCCTCCCTAATTTTGAGAGTATTTTGCCGCCAATAAACCTAAGAAAAGGTTTCAGTTGTATCAGTTCAAAAGCTGACTGAGGTGGTAAAATATTAGTTGAAATTTTGTGCTTGAATGTGACCAGGAGATGCCCTAGAGGTATAAATACTGACGCCTGACCTAATGACCATTATCAAATATATACCTTATAATAAAAGGTATTTTATTTCGTCTTTTCCTTGTTTTCTCATAGAATCCTTTCTTTGGAGAAAAGTGTCAACAAGCTGGGCGCTCCTAATCCACAGCTTGTATATCCACCTGCCTCAGAAGAAGTTCCTGAACATGAATGGAAAATTATGCCTAAAATCAGCTGGAGGTTTGAGGTAAATATAATAGGCCTAGTGAGTTTTTAAAATGTCTGAATATCGTAAACTACAGGCGCTATCAAGGAATAATCACCAGAACTTCAAACTGAATAGATGTGCAGGATAACATTTTTCTAGCAAGCGATCCTTGGATTATCACAACTGGTGCTCACTCAAAACTGGTTACATTCTCTGAAATGGATTCCCATGACCAATTCCTGGCAGAATTAGAAAGACGAGAAAGCAACAATGAGATGGAAACCAGTGAAAAATCTCAGATTATTTTAATATCAGATGCCATGGCTCTGAAGTGGGTATCTCCTACTGCCTGGATTTTATCACAGTGGGGGTAGCTCATGCAGATACAACCAGACCAATTGATTTTACAACTTCAAGCGTAAAAGTTATGCTGGAAACCCTATATCAGGGTTTTAGGATTGGCACTTCAGAAATTGATCCCTCCTTCAGCCTGTTCCACTACCTTAACGATCAGGCACTCAAAATGGATATATATGAAGTACCTTGAGGCAACCATCGCATCTCTTGCCAGACGTCTCACAGACATTCAGCAACTAAAATATTCCTGGTTAACTTTGTTCAACCCTCAATTAAGCATACCCAGCGAATAATTGCTGGACAAAATCTGTAAATCACGGAAATCTACTGTGTGCAAGGGGAGAAACAATCTTCCTGAAATGCTTACTGGACAAGCTAAATTCCAGTTTTACTGAAGTCTGAAAGGTAACTGTTGATAATATGGTACTTGCCAATGAAGCTCATGGGATATTAAACACCCTTTAGGAGCTTCTGAAAGTTGGAGTCCAGAAGATAGCCACAGAAGTTCTGGCCCACCATGGGCTATCACAAGAATGGGTACAAACCATGAATAACTGTTGTTAAAGACTGGAAAAACATTCAGATTACCTATAGTCTCAATCAGAATGATTTACTATACATGCCACTTTGGGCCAAAGAAATCACGTGGAGTTAAATGTAAAAGTTGATGACTTTGAAGAGTATGTTCAAGACGAGCTAAATACTATTAACAAAGCTTCAAGGACCTTGCAGCAAAGCCAGCCATCCTGAATAGGGATAAAGAGGATACCCATATCAAAGAGGAATTTTCTAAACTTTGGACTGTGGTGTCAACGTTGCAGGCCAGAAATACTGAAATTACTTAGGAAAATTGGGAACTCATAATGCAGCTATCAACTGAAAATTCCCAAGGAGACAGTTTGGACAAAGATATAGGAAGCATAAAAACAAATTAAGCTTTATTCAAAGAGGAGTATGACAACCTTAAAAAAGTTTTTGAATCCCTAAAAAATCAAGGCTGCCAGTGCTCTCCCAACTTTGACAAAAAAGAAAAAGGAAAATCTATTCATTTATTCATTTATTCATTTATTCAGCCAAAAAAAACTCCTGGAAAAGTAACTAAGGGCCAAATTTGGGCGTCAGAATCCAGTAGTTTGGAGCAATATCATGAAATTGAATCATTGGAAGTTGACACCAATGTATAAACTGATATTATAAACATCCATTTTATGCCTAGAGTACTAACATTAATCCCAACTCCAGATACTCCCCAATGTGAAAGAGGACTGATTATGGGTGATGATACACCAAGACGCTCAAGAAGAAGTACAACCCCTAAGCCCAAAATAGGGGAGATGACTTCAAACTACTGATTTTACCAAAGTTTAATAAGAATGAAACGTTCACTCATTCCTCAAAATATTTAAAAAGCAATGAGAGGAGCATCAGACCATGCAAAAGGATCAGCACTGATTAACTCACTCAATTCCCATAGCTGTGGCCTCATTATGCCCTATTTGGACGATGAATGGTCCTATATGGATGCCAAAATTGCAATAACAAAAATATTTTGGAGGGCCTGAGAAAAAAGAAACCTAGGAATGAGAGCTTCTTAATATAGAATTAAAACATAATGAGACTATTAAGGACTTTGCAGATAGATTCTTCCATGAGGCACATGTTCTGAGTGGGTGCAATGCAATAGATAAGTTTGATGCAAAAATTTCAATGGAGTATGTGATTATGCCCTTCCGTGAACTGCACAATGTCATTCTGCTTGAATTCAATAGAATCTTAGAAATACAAGAGCTTACCAATTACTTTAAAAGCTGTTCCCATAAATTCAATACTCCTAATCGGGCCAAAGATCAGCAAAAATCTCGATTTTTGTCCCAAAAAGCAACACAATGTCTGACCAGGGGAAAAATTCCCAAAATATGAACCAAAAATTCAAGCAAAAACAGCAAACAGGGCCGATTACTTGCCAAAATTATGGTCAACAAGGGCATTTTGCTAGACAATTCTTCAGACGGTCCAACAAAAAGCATGGGGTCAACTTTTCTCTAAAAATCAACAGTGACAATGAGGCGGGAAAAGAGCAGCTGGAGTTAAGGCGGAATGCTCTGACTCCACCGATTTTCAAACCATTCCACCTGAGCCTGATGAGCTCTTTAGGGCCGAAGATGTTGCTAAAGTTAACCTCCACATATTGTGGCTAATGATGTCATGATGGTCACTACTTGGGCCACAGCAAAAGCAAATAAACCCATGGAAACTACCAAAGAAGCCCAAGCTGAAGTATCAAAACCCTATGCAAAGCAGATTATTGATAAGGGTTTGGACACCAGCCTAAATATCTGACCGACCTGCCTAAACTTAACAACGTTCAAGTAGCCATTCCCATGAAAGACCAGAGGATACCTTCCTACAATTTTGCTCAAGCCTGAAATCACACCTGTAATTAGGCAGCAATTACATTATTCATACAATAGAACCTCTGAAAACTACTCTGAATGTACTTATGTGGACATAGTGGTAAACAAGGTGTGAGTTCGGGCCATCATTGACAGTGGTGCTCCTATCAATATAGTCAGCACATAGTTGGTTAAAAAACTGAAAATTGCGCCCAATGTTGCCCACTGTCAGGAGTATGGAACAGCTGGAGCGCATACAACTAAATCGCTGGGCGCCTACAGTACCCTACCACTCAGATTTGTATCCATTATAGTAAAAGCACCTGCCATAGTGTTGCCAAATACAAACTATGATATCGTAATTGGGACTTATTTCCTAAGAGGATATAGCATTGTTACCAATCATAAGGACAATTATCTCACCATTCTTGGACAGGCTAATCCTCTTTACTATAACTGTGATAAGTCAGTTGAGAAAAAGAAACCCAGCCTATTCATAAATCTGGCCTACAAAGATGGAGTTGTCCCGATTGAGTATTTCAAATATCAGTCAAAGATAAAACCACTACCCACACAGAATGATGAGTCAAATGGCATTCCACTTTGATCAAATCAGACCATCACTATAGCATCCAGAGAACAAGTAATCATCCTGAAACAAATAACAATTTATATCCTGGAAGGACTTTATGGTAAAGTATATCAACCATGGTCTAAATCTCAAAATGAACCGAACATTGCCCCTTGTATTATTATTCCAAGCAATGGAGAAAACATATCTTATGTGAAAACCTTCAAAAGCGGCCCTTTCCATCAGGCAACATCAAACAATCGCTTTCTGCATCTGTTCCATACCAAGGAAATTCACTCATTCCATGAGTTCAGAACTTTTACTAATTAGGGCTCCCCAATAAGGACCAACTCAGCATAAATAATGTTGTCCCTATGGCCTATTTAAGCAAACTGAACAAATCTTTAGAAAGGCCAAGCTCAGGATTATTCTAAAAATATTTGGAAAAATTTCATGAGACGATTTTGACTTGGGATATGCTAATGATGTCACCCACAAAATTGATACTGTAGATCATAAACCTATTCAATTACGCCTGATTAGATGCTCAAACTCATCAGAAGATTTAGTATCCAAGGAGATTAAGGAGCTCCTCAATTGTGCTATGCTAGTCCCTTCAAAAAGTCCATAGAAAGCACCAATTTTAATAATGAAGAATAATGATGGAAGTAACCGAGTAGTCATTGATTATCAGAAGTTAAACAACATCACTAAAAAGGACTCATACCCACTGACATGAAATGATGATGCCTTGGATAGGATAGGAGGCATGAAGTTTTTCTTGGCAATGGACATTATAAGTGGATATTGGAAAATAGATCTTCCTGAAGAGGAGCGCGAGAAATGTGCAATCATAACTCAAGAGGGCCTATTCCAGCCGATGAGAATGCCTCAAGTGCTCTGCAACGCCCCAGCCACATTCCAACAGGTAATGGACACAATTCTGGGAGATTTTAAATTGTCATATGTACTAGTTTACCTTGATGATATCAACGTTTTCAGCTACACTTTTGATGACCAACTGGAACACTTAGAGGAGGCTTTCCAGAAGTCTAGCTGCTGCAAACTTAAAAATAAAATCCAGAAAATGTCAGTTTTTAAAGATCAACTGGAATACCTCAGATTTGTGATTGATAAAGTGGGTCTTTGGCCCCAACCCTCTAAGCTGGATGCCATCTCCAAAATGAAATGGCCCAAATCCAAGAGCGATATTCAAGTTTTCCTAGGCATATTTGGGTACAATCACTGATTTGTTTCCGACTTCACACAAGGTGGAGAGCCACTTTTATATCTGCTTAAAAATAAGGTCACATTCGACTGGACTCCTGCTTGCCAGTATGCATTTGACCAACTCCAATTGGCCCTATTAAGTGCACCTGTTCTTTGATACCAGGACTTTAATCAAAAATTTATCATCCAAACTGATGCATCCTGAAAAGCAATGGCGGCTGTGTTATTCCAAGTTTAAGAAGATGGTAAAGAACATCCAGTTGCCTTTGCTAGTTGGATATTAAACGTTTATGAAAGAAACTACATGGTGACAGGAAGAGAATGATCAGCTGTTATATATGCTTGCAAGCAATTCCAGCTCTACCTTCATGGCACTCATCTCAAAGTTGTCAGTGATCATGCTTCCCAAAGATGGTTGAATAACTCATGAGAACCTGAGGGCAAATTAGCCCGATGGGAAATAAAGCTTCAAGCTTATGACTACATCATTAATCATTGTGCTGGGCCCAAACACTAAAACATTGACTGTCTATCCTGACCCCACCATTGCAACACTTAGTTTGGATGCTGATGAGTTATTAATGAAAATGATTAGTGGAGAGTATCAAGATGAGCCCAAATCCATTCAAAAATATTATCAGATCTACAAAAAATACAAACATCAAAAACAGGATGCTTTACAAGATTGACAAGGAAAAAAGTATATTTTTGCAAGACCATTGTCCTGAACAGACCTAATAATGGCAGCGCGTAAGGCCATAGGACATGGAGGATTCAAAAAGAAAAAAGAGCATCTGAAGTAATTCTACTACTGGGAGTCAATGCATTTTGACATCCATGAAACGCTGAAATGCTGTGCAGAGTTCCAAGGCGAAAAACCATTCTGGATAAGCACATCTTACCAGCTTTTTTAGCCCAACTATGACTGGCACACTGTATCTATTGACGGTGTTGGCCCACTTCCAACAAGCAAAATGAAGATCAAGTACATAATCATAGCAGGGGGTGGAAGGCGAGTTGGTAAGGGCGTACGGCTACCAACCTGAAGGTTGCGGGTTTGATTCCCGCCCTTTGCACATCGATTGGGGTGCCAGCCAAAGGAAGCTATTGGCGGTTTGTAGGTCTAATAACACGAAATCCTTACCAATGATGTAACCAGAAAAATTTGAGTCCCGATCTGGAGGTGGAAAAACTTTCTTTGACAGAATTGACCCAGTCAGGTTTCATGTCATTTCTTTCTTTCTTTTGGTAATGCCTGTCCCCTGGTCGGCTTGCCTTGGTTAAATAAAAATACATAATCATAGCCATCATCCACTTGACCAAATGGGTCGAGGCCAAGGCCATTCAGGAAGCTGGAGCAGCAATTACTACCAAGTTCATACTTGATAACATTATCCACAAACATGGATGTCCCTAGATTATTCTGATTGATAACAGAAATAACTTTACCAATGTCCTTGCCAAGCTCAACCAACTAATGAGAGTATGAGGTGTGCTTTCTGCCCCCTATCACCTCGAAACTAATGGGACTGTTGAGCGTGAAAATAGGATGTTAATAAACAAAATCCAGAAATTAACCTCAGCCAAGCCATCTGAATGGAGTACTTATCTAAGTTCAGCAGTCTTTGCCTACAATATCTCCTACTCAACAACCAAGACGTCTCCATTTCAAGTAATATATGGTAGACATCCAGCCCTACCAAGGCTGCTATATTTGGCCCTAGAGGATCCTGGTGAAAACACTTATCCTCAGTATGTTAAGAAGCTTGCAGATGCTTTAATCAAACTAAATGCTCCAGCCTTAGACAACAGTTTTTCCAAGGAAAAGGCCTGACATCAAAAGGACTTAGAGAATTGCTACCCACTGGCCAAATTCAATGTTTACGACAAAGTTCTATTTGCAAAACCCATGGATTGGGCAGATTTCAAAAGTTAGATCGCATCTGGGTAGGCCATTTGATTTAATTGAAAAGACATCTAAGTTCAATTACACCATCAAGGATATTAAGACCAGCCATATATACAACGGAGTCCATGCAAAATTCCTAAGAAGGTTTAATAAGCGGGATAATCAAGAAAACGAAAAAGGAAAAAACATAAAAACACAAAAACAAAACAAAAAAAAACCAAAAAAAACCAAAAACATTTATATGATAGTTTTGTTCTAATTAATATTTTATTTTGCAGTTGAGGTTGGGGAGAGGATCCAACTTCAGACTTGATGGGCATTTGGGCCATCATACCTCAGACTCATCGGCCATCTGGGCTGAAGTTGCCAAATATAAACTTATTTCAATGCTCATTGGGCGTTCAGGCCAATGATAAAAGGCCAACGTAGGGTAATCGGGAATCTTAGGGTTTGTGTCTGAGTCAAGAGGGGGAAATGTCAGATTCTGGTGGTTTACTCAAAAATAAACCTTTGACGACCATCAGATCAGGCCAATTACCCTTTCAACGCTTAAGCTAACACCTATATTCTCACCTCAAAGCCTATTTGCAGTCATACAATTTGGGCTAAATATCTCAATGACAATTTGATTAAGTATTTTATCTTAGCGCTCAGCCCAAATATGCTCACATATTATGGCTGATTTCCTATGCATCAAATCTCAGCAATTGGTCCTGATTATTGTGAACACAATCAAATTATTTGTATACAAAATTTTTTTGGGACCAACCCAAAGTTAACATCTGAAAATCCCACGGATCATCAGATGAATGAAAAAATGTAATCAATTTTCTGCCCTAGGGTGAAATTCGTATGGTGATCCACATAATCAGCATGATACCACTTGCATGGACTGCCTGAAAGGAGTATCTAGGCTATCAAGGAAGAGGCCTGCGAACGTCCCAATTAGGGGTGCTCTATTTACTTCAATTGCTCCAAAATTTCAAAGAAGGTGTATTTCATCAGCAGATTGACAAAACTGATATCAAGAGGATCCTAGAACAATTTTGCATGATTTTATCGCAATTTTTGCAACTGAAATCCTCCCAATTTTGAGAGCATTTTGCCGCCAATAAACCTAAGAAAAGGTTACAGTTGTATCAGTTCAAGGGCTGACTGAGGTGGTAAAATATTAGTTGAAATTTTGTGCTTGAATGTGACCAGGAGATTCCCTAGAGGTATAAATACTGGCGCCTGGCCTAATGACCATTATCAGATAAATGCCTTATAATAAAAGTTATTTCAGTATATCTCCTGGTTTTCTCATAGAATCCTTTCTTTGGAGAAAAAGTGTTGACAAGCTGGGCGCTCCTAATCCACAGCTTGTATATCCACCTGACTTGGAAGAAGTTCCTGAACACAAAGGAAAATTTATGCCTGAAATCAGCCAGAAGAGTTGAGGCGAATATAATAGGCCTAGGGAGTTTTTGAACGGTCTGAATACCATAAACTACAGGCGCTATTGAGGTTCAATCACCAGAACTTTGGCCCAAATAGATGTGCAGGATATCAATTTTCAAGTGATTGATTCTCAAATTCTCATACTTGCCATCATGGGACGGAACCTCTGGTGATATTCTGACAAATACAATAGACATATTTATCCCATAAAAAGATGATGATTCAAAGGATAGGTGTCGCCGCTTGAGAATTATGGATGTTTTAGTGGCCTGAGAGGTAGGATTATATGGTTAGTGCACTTTAATGGATGTCCAAATAGCCTTAGTTCTTGTCCCAACCATTGACTTTAGATATGTGATTATTTCAAGTCAAGTCAACGCCTTCAGCAGCAATAGGCTTACTTATCTTCCGCCTTCTGAAGCAGAACAGCACCATAGGCAAATTTTTTTGCATTTGTCTAAAGAGAAAATTGTTTGTAAAGATTCTGTAATAAAAACAGGAGCTGCAGTGAATTCTTCCTTTAAGTATTTAAATACTTTTTGTATTTTGTACCCAAATGAATGGTATAGAGTTAGAAGCAATGTATCGAAAAGGAAGGTAAATACTGAGAAGTCTTACTAAATTTCTGCAAGAGTTGGAAAGCTAAGGAAGGTGCGCAACTTGGTTTTATATATATAGTAAGATGCTAATCTATATTTGATGATACCTTGTAGGCGAAGGGGCAAAATTCTTTCTTTGATGACATACCCAAGGAAGTCATTTTTGCAGAGAAACTCACTCTTTATAACTTGGCGTTTAAGTTTTGCTTTCTCAGTCTCTAGAGCACTGCTTCTACCTGGTCTACATGAGCCCCATATCCTTAGAGTGTATATGGGTGTCATTAAAGTAAACCACAACAAAAAAACTAAACATGGGGGAAAAAACTACCGTCAACAAGCTTAAAAATACTGCTGGCTCATCACAAAGCCTAAATGGCATTATCATGTATTTGTAAATTCCAAAGTATTTTTTTAGTACTAGATGGTCCCAAGAAATTCCAAAGTATTTCCTAACAACTTTTTCCGTTCTTGTCCTTCTAAAATTCAGACTTGATTATATGAATCCTGAAAATTAGTTAGTTTATATCTGAGCCACCAAAAGACTATTATTTACTTGTTCTGCTGATGGGACTTGATATATAATTCACTGTAATTGATTTTAGAATAGAATATCCACTTAAGTTCTAAAGACTCCAGCTTGGATCTTGATAAAGAAATAGGAAAATATTGTGGAGAATTTTCCCGTCTCAAGAACACTTTGTCTAGGATATCTTCAAGATAAACTTTCAATATTACCGTTGTTAATGAGTTGTAATGAAAACTTTACCTAAACTTGGCATTTTCCCTGGCATATTTTAAATTTTAAAATCACATTTAAGCATGTAGTCAGGTCTTACTAGTATCCTCGCTGAAACACTTTGGTACCCTTGTAGCTCCTTGGATAGGTTTATAACTCCTGATTTTCTTCATGTTGCTAATGGGGCGTAGCCATGGGTGTCTAATTTGAGTCCATTCTTTTCTATACTTTACTGAACCTGAAAACTCACCATTGTTAAAGTTGCTTTTATATTGTCCCAGTTGATATTACAACGCGTTTCCTGTCACTATATGCTTTAAGAATTCCCTTTACTCGATACTACACAAATTTAAGTTCTCAGTCCTACTATATCTACTTCTGTATATAATAACTACATGAAGATGATTTCGATCTTTTAGTATAGATAGATTATGCAAGAAATATACTCAAATAAATGACAAAGTTTAATATAATAAGGCGATTCTTTATGTAAAGTTTGAAACTTTAATTATAGTCAAACCTTTTACATTCAAGAAGCAGTAGTGCTCTTGTGTTAAGGACTGATAAATTCTATATAATTTGATTGTGCAAAGAATTTCTAGATAAGAAAAGGTATTGAATGGGTGTCTTAGGGTAGATGTCAATACAATCCATTTTATGGGGAGATCTAATAATAGAGTTTACATTGAGGTAACTATCTAAGTTTAAACTAATTAAGTAAACTGATTATACAACAATTCCCCATCCCTCAACTTGATTTAACACTTGATTTTTGATGGGAAGTTTGTCAAATGCATAATAATGTCAGAGAAACTTGACATGAACATGATTGACTATTAATCCAATGATTAGGCTCCAGATGATATATGCCTTGGCATCATTTCTGCCAGTACAATACATGGCCCTTTTCATAAGTTAGCCAAAACTTATATTTCCTTCAAAATCCAATAGTATTGCAGTTAGAAATTTAATTGCTGACTAAAATTTGCCACATTTAAATGATCTAAGTAGTCCTTCTCCTTCTGATTGACTCATCAGGTTGGGGCTGCCCCCTAGGCCTTGGTCTGAATCTTAATGTGGTGTTCTACCAGCCGGTCAGACTATTTAGTTGGCTGAATCTCATCTGCATCAGTAATTATGGAATGAAATAATGGGATAACACATGAAGTTGGCCATATAAGACTTGTTTGGGGGAGTACTCTATAGCGCTGTAGTAGCTTATATTATATACAAATACAGTTAGGTCCACAATATGGACTGTTACAATGGAGAATTTCTGCAAACTTCCAAAGAGTTTGCACTAAAGTACAATTGACGTGTTCCACCATTCCTTTGGTCTTAGGATGATATAGGATTTTAAGTTCTCCCCAGATCCTCATTAGCTCATTTAACTTGGGAACAGTCATAAGTGTAAATTAGTGGTATTAACTGTGAGGATAACTTGAGGACAACCTTTATGTGTATTTGCTCCATTATAATTTTTTCATAAATTTTGCTTCATGATCCCTGAGTGGCCGCGCCAAAATTCACTTAGTGAGATAGTGGATGCCTACTATGTTGTATTTATTGTTAAGGACACAAGTCAGGAAAGGTGTAGTATGTCATTAGACACCATGAGCCAAGTCCAATTAGGCTTGACTAGTTGATAAGTAATTGTGGGCTTATAGGGTTGCTGTGTATGACATTTGTGGCATCTATTTAAAACATCCTGAATCTCAAGACGTAAAGATTCTTAATAATACCCTTAATTAATAGATTCAAGGTCTTTACCAAGACTCAAGTCCTATAGCACAATGATCTTGAATGTTTATCTTCAGGTGGGCTGAAAGTAAATGTTGAGACTCTAGTCACTCCCCACAATTTTATAGTTGTCCATCCTGAAACTTATTATTCTTCATTAGCCGGTCAAAAGTGTGTCAGAGCATAAGTTTCTCATCAGCGTAATTTTTTTAATTTCATCTTTTTGAATAGATGATCCACAAAAGGAGTGAGGGCTGCAATAACAGGCAGTCCCAGAAAGCCATAAGCTTTTTTGGTGGGTATGCCATGAGCAGTAAATCTCATATTTGTAGGCCTGTACTAAGGTCCATCATGCTAGCTGACCCTCAGGTTCTATAAGATTACATAACCATTGCAAGAGAGCGTAAACAGTAACATTTTGAACTGGGTCCAATGTATTTAAACTCAGAATTGCTTATAAGCATATATGATGGTTAGGCATTCTTGCTTGGTCACATTTTAATTCAGTTTGTGCATTTCCAGTGTACAACTGCAAAAAGGCTATCAAGTCCTCCTCCCATCATCCCTATTTGGGAAGTATCTATATTATAGCCGTTAGAGATTCATCAGATTCCACTATGATAGGCTGTTCAAATTTAGGATATTTCATACCAGGAGAATCAGTCAACTTTTTCTAAAGCTGGCTGAAAAGGTCTTTACATTCTTTTATACACCAGAAATTACTTTTCCTTTAAGTAAATGGTTCAAGGGCTTAAGGAGGTGTGAAAAACTGGGTATAATTTGGTGGTAATATCCAACCCATTATAAGCAATATTGAATATCTCGCTTACTTTCAAGCTCTTATAAAATTGATGGTCTAATGCTTCTAAAGTTGTGACATATTTCTAGAGCATCAACTATGTGTCCCAAGTATTGCATTTTAAACTTAAAAAAATATCTCTTATCAGTATTATTTCTTACTGAGTTTGAATCACCTTTTAAATGACTTCTTCCAAATGCACTAGATTTGGGTAAACATTTTAAAACACGCGATTTATTGTCAGGGTAGACTAAAAAGCAAATCTCGTCTTTAAATATCCAATGATAATGTTTAACACCCGCTGGAAAGTGGACATCACATTGCTCAATCTTTGTGGAATTTAAGTTGGTTGGATAACCCTTTATAAGGTTATAGATGCACACTTTACTGTTCTTAGGGAGGCAGGTCATTCTGCCAGCATTCGCTGATGAGCTTTAAAGTGGTAAAATATTGAGCTCCCCTTTACTAATTCAAGGCGTCATCTTTTCGAGCTTAAGGGTAGAAACCATTTTAGTTATGCTATTCAGAAGTTAGAAATAAATGATGACTCTATTAGAGCCAACTTTTCCCTAACTATGAGCACTGAACTGGCCAAAGACTGCGCTTAAACTTAATAATTATTTGACTCAGGAGCTTATCTAATTCCTTTTGCACCTCCTTATCAGTGACCTTACTTCTCTGGATTAGTCTTTAACAAATGGGCTTCGCATCTTCAATTTAACGTGGTTCCTGGATCCCAACTGCACACCTGATTTCATAGTCGTCCACTGCAAATAACTGAGCATCATTTTGTATGAGGGCCATCTCTTGGCCTTTCTGACCCTCAATTAATCAATTGGGATGCTCACGGGTAATGACTGTACCATATTATAGTAGATCTGAATCATGTAAACCAAAATATATTAACTTTCCATAATCATGTAATTTACAAATTTCTTTCAATGCAATAAGATGCATGAATGCAATTTTCTGTCCTCTCTTAAAAATTATTTTTAAAAAGTTCAATTGGCAAATAATACACAGATCTTCAAATTATTAGACCAGATTATGTCAGGAGCTGCAAAATTCTGGACCTTGGCATTGTTTCAGGGAATAAATTTCTGCTACCAGCCCTTCAAGTATCTCTAAGTTCATTATGGTGGACACCACATGCTTTTATTCATGGTATATACCACTATCCTTGGAAACTCTGAGGTAAATGCTTTGTTTTCAAGAATGGTGGCCGAAGTTGAAAAACTCTTATAAACTAATTTTAAAAATGGATGGGGACTACGCCATCATTATAGGTAGCTTTGATTCGACTATTCTTGTGGGTTAAAATTGTCCAATTGACCCTTGATATTGAAGGGTTATTGTTTGACCTATGATTTGAATCCCCCTTGGGTTGGGACCATCTAGTACTAAAAAAATTGTTTGACCTATGATATTAAAAGTATTATTGTCATGATTTATATCAACGCCATAAAATTTAAGGAATCTAGTAATAACATGAAATTGTTATTATTAGGAAGCACTGTAGAAAATGCACTAACCTGCTGAGAGCTGAACCTCATTGGTAAAGCACCATGCACTCATTCACTAGTAATACCCTCAGGGCAGCGGTTCCATAGCATTGATGGTGATCTACATTGGGAGCAGTAATAAGCCTCTTTGAACTGACTGGATACAAAAACACATGAGCGCGACTGCCAACAATGGCTCAAACCTGAACTTTGTTGATTGAAAAGCAATATAAGTACTATCAAAGAGGTATTTTTCATCCCTGGTTACTTTGAGATTAAAAGTATTAATGGTTTTTTTAATCTTTGTTTTTTCTCCTACCGTTAAGAAGTGAGTGTTCAAGGATTCAATTGGTAGTGTAACTTTGACTCCCTCTAAGGGAGGTAGAGACAGAGGCTCTTCATTGTCTCCAAATTAATTATGCTCAACAAATTGATTAGTGTACAGTTTTGAGAAAACTTATTTGTCCTTCTCATTCCATGGCCTCTCGTTGACTTATTGTGATTGCTGATACCATAGGGATGCTCCATTGGGTTCTTTTGTATGATAATTATTCACGTTTTCTGGATTTTGGGATATAACTTGAGGATAACTGGCAGTAGAGCATCCCCTTTTAATTCTAAGGCTCTTTACCTTAGCTGTCATCCTCTTCAGATATTACAAGAATCACCTCAGAGTGACTTTTAAAACAGGTGGCGGCATAAAATCTTTTAAATCTCAGATCCAGCAAGTTACCTTGTATAGATTTCAGTAGTTTCAAAATATACTCATCAAGGAGGGAAGCTCTCCAAGGTCCCTCTACCTTCATATATGCAAGGAAGTTGACTTGTTCACGCTTTGACATTGGGTGCCCGATTTAATTTTAGTTCTTAAAAATTATTCTATCAAAGAGGGTGTATCTAGTTTTTCATAAGAACTATATGCTAAAGCGGTGATATTCTGGTTAATACTGGTGGCATTTAGAGCGCGATCTTAATCTCAAACTCCACAATGGCCTTGGCGCCAAACTAAAACTGACCTTCGTGAAAAATCAGTTAGAGATTAAAGTAAGGGTTTTGTTCTTCTTGAACTTAATAGTTATAACTTCCTCCGTCTGAGTGACCATTGGTTAGGATTTCTATGGTCTTGTGAAACCAACATTTCCACATCAACGAGATTATAATTTTACTCAGATAAGTATGGCATAATCAGATCCTAAATCTGGTCTTTAAACAGTAAATTAAAGTAGTAGATTTAAAAAGAATTAAAGATTCTTACATGGTCATCCTAAACATTTTTTTATAATTAGTGCACATTCCCATACTTTTTAAACTTAGGAAGATAAAGTTCGATTGAACCAATATAATATGAATAAAAACTCTTGGATCTGGATGTCATAAATGCAGCAATGACCTGAGGTCCTGGTTACTTATGCGAGGTGACTCTGTTCAGGGGATGGGGTCTCCATGGAAGGAGGCAAAGCGAGCAACAAGGGTGGTACAGCATGGGTGGGTTGATGCATTGGTTCTTGGGTAACCTCTTCTTCTAAGGGTTCCACCCCAAAATATCTCAGAACGAGAAGGGACCTAGATTGGAGGAGTGAATTGGCAATTTCCATCCTATACCTCACTTTCAAATTGTCAATTATAAGTGGTACAAATCCCCTTTTCCTAAAGTCATTGAATCTTGAACTGTATTAGTCACATAAAGTCTCTTTGCATGTGAGGCACATTAGTGTGCAGTTCCTCTAATTCACTTTTATTTGAAGACTTTGAAGGCTGAAGTTCATGGATATAACGCCATAAGTCATTGTTTGACTTGAGTATGTCTCCACTGTATTTTAGTGGCCTGACTAATCCCCTTAACCCTTTGTATCCTGTTGCATGGCTGCTTTTTAATTTTTGATCTGTTGCAACTCAGACAGGAGGTGGTTGGTAGAATCAACTTTTCTTCTTTAGTGCTGTGCACCCACCCCAATTCACGTTGAGTGTATTGGTCAAGGTCTTAACTACTTCAGGCTGTGAGTTATATCTCCTGAAGTGACTTGGCTACTTTTGACCTCCTACCAGAGGCGAGTCATACTTTGGACCCATTCATTGGTGACTCTGGTTATAAATGGCTTGATATCCTATGGCCAACATGTTCCAATTTAATTGACTAATAAGTTTATCCAAATGGTGTGAGATATGGATGCTAAAGTTATAATTGCCATTAAAGGCCTGGCGCACCCCTTGGTAGCTGGTATCATGCTGTCTATTTAGGTCTTATAGAGCTTCCACATTTTTTGTTTCTGACAAACACTTCCACAAATAGAGAGTGTTGAAAAAATATGTTCAATTGAGAATTTCACAGTGTTGGTGGAGATAACCAGCTAGGTATTGTACTATCCAAGATAGGCTACTATCTTGTTGTAGTACATAACTATGCTTTAGAGACAAGAAAATTTATATACTGTTGAATCAGCTGATCCTAATTCTGCGGAAGGTAAAATAAAGCAGGCACAAGGTTATAAGGTTCATGTCCAAAAAAGCTGAAACCCTGAAGTAACATGTCCCTAACCTCCCAGCTGCTCCACCATGAAGATATAAGATTTGAAGCGCTTAAAATGAGGAGAGTATTGGAAGCTGGTTTTCTCCAATGCAAGTCAATCAGGAGTTAGGAGTTACGTAAAATTGTTTAGGTTGGCGGTCCTTGCTGTTCTCTCCTTTTTGGCTTAAGTCCATTGTAAGGATGATAATTGATTTTTATTGCTACTAAATTCTCCTTTAATGAGAACCACAAGTGTAGCAAGTGGTCCCTTTACTTGCTACTGCATAGTTTCTAACTTAACTGTGCAAATATATCTTTTTCCATATAGAATAACTCTCAAGAGAAGGTTTCAATCATTTAGTAGAGATGGACTACGCTAAGTATCTACACAAACAAATGACAGATTTAATGAATAAGGCGATCCTTTATTCATAATAAACAAAAAATTTCTATAAACAATTCATTTCATATAAAAAGTAGTGTAGCTCGTGTGATGAGTATAATTGGCTATTATATAATGTTATTGTACAAAGGGTTTGATGGATTGGGAAAGGTTTGAATGGGTTTCAATGTGTTGACGTCAATATAATCCATTTTATAGAAAATCTGATAATGGATTTAGGATTAAATCATATTTCCCTGTGTCAAGAACTAATCAAGTCAATTAATTATTCAATACGATAACCCAGTATAATTGGTAAGGTTAGCTTTTTCAGTACTGAAAATCCTAGCTGAATATGCATCCTCTGATGTTAGCCTTAAATGAATAGTCTGCCACTTGAATATCTAATACTGTCACAATTGCTAATTAGGCCTTTTGATTATGTAAAGAGACCCTTCTTAATGCCTTAAATATGCTGTAATACATATTTTTGCTTGTGTTGATGTCCTTGAGCCCAAGTTATTTTTTTTGGTCCTTATTGAACAAATGTATCTGAATAGTAGTGTTAAGTTAAATGTAATATTTTACTACTATTATTACTTGATAAAATAGTAGAAAGTTGCCCACTAGATATGTTGGTAGGTGGTAAGGAATCTTAGAGCATGACCAAAAAAGATACTTATGTTTTACATTAAAGACAGCTACCCTTATAAATTTGGTGTTCTTTTCCTCACGTGTAAGTTTGAATCTTCCCCCTTCTTTATGCTTATCTTGAGAATAAAGTACTCAATGTTAATGTATTCACACTGTGGAGTTTATGGTTTGTCTTTCAGTTTTTTTCCTAGAGTCACAAATTCCTGGTGAATGGTCTATACTTATGCCCTCATAGACACATATCCTTTACTAGTGAATGCAAATATCTGGCAACTGATGATGATATATGAAACTTTATAATGTAGGGCCTGTTTATCTTGTATCAGATAACATTCTTCTGTGTTATCAAGGTTTAGTTGCTGCTTTAGTCAGGTAAACTGGTCAAAATAGAAATTTATTTTAACAGAGCCTTGCTGGAGCTCATAGATCTGTTGGCTCATTTCATTTATTTTAGTCATTGAATGACCTGCTCAATTATTTCTAACATAAAAGGGGGATTCTGTCACAAATTATGGCCCTTAGTACTTCTCTTAGTAAACCACCAGTGGGGTTTTCATATAGCTGCTAAGCCAAGTGATTGATCTTATACATCTGCTGCAATTTACCTTAAATTAGCTTTAAATATCTGATTAGCATATGATAATATAACAAGAATATTATCATTGATAAGTTTAGAGTGCGTTGCTAAAACATGTTTTGTACTACTGTCATGGAAACAGCTGATGAAAAAGATATGTTATCCAATATAAATGAAATAAACTCAAAATTATAACAAAAATATCATAGTAAAGTCAATAAGGTAATTATTTGAGAAAAATGATTGATTGAGTTTAAAGAATATCTATAATTAAAGTCAGTACTCATAAGATAAGTCAAACAGTGGTGGCTGACGCAACTGAGGGCTCAGAGATGTTAGTTCCAAAATCAAGGCATATCATAGAACCTTTTACATAGAGAGGTAAAGACCTAATAAAGTAATTTGTAAGTTGATAATATGGTTGGAAGTGATTTCAAAAGTAATGCAAGGTCGTGGCGCTCTATGGAAGCAAGGGATTGGGGACAAGCTAGGCTGTATATCATATTGATATCCTCATTTGGGATTCAGAAAGAAGCATAGTGATAAGCACCACTATGGCCTAGTCATAATAAATGAGAATCATGTTTGAGGATGGTAACAACATACTACTTATATTAAAAAAACTAAACAACCTAAAGGTTAATAAAAAGCGGGTAAAGAAAAAATGGATTGACAGCAGAACCTGTTGGAAATACTTTATTATAAACCTATCTGGGAAATAAAAGGATTGTGCATTGTGACCAAACAAAAAATAACGTATCAAGAGCAAATGGATTTTCACACTTTGTGCTTTTAATGCTAGATCTGGCTCCAAGTAAGAGAATCAGAATACTAAAGCCTTATTTAATGCTGCCTATCAAAAAATTTCATAATTATTTTATAGTATAGCTATGGCCTGACAGACAAATGTGATCAGCCAACGGCACTATTAGAATTCCCATGGCAGGGATGGTAGGGAAGATTCCAATTCAAATTGAATGTAATCAGAATTCAAAATCTTATTGGTTTGGTCTGTCCCCAACATCAGTCGAGTTGGAAGGCTTATCTAAGCATATAATCTATTTTTGGCCAGTTGAACTTTTTATATTAATTCAGTTTATATAACTCGTAAAGACTAAAACCCATAATTATAAATAGGCGTTAATGTATAGGCAACCAGTGGGCTGATAATGCCATCTGGCTTCCACACCTCCTTGCACAACCCCATAATCCTTTCTTTCATGTTCTTGGTAGTAGGGATGGCTATCATGGGTAGATTTCTAAGAAAGATATTTCGTGACCCACATTATACATTACATAGGCTAGGTATCCCTTGTTATTAAGGGCATATTGGTCATTGTGGCCCCTTTTTTATTCTGTAACGGTGCTCCTTCTTGTCCAGTCTTAGTGGCTTATCCCTAGGTCTTAAATCATCCTTCTCTTTTTTAACATGAGGTTCTCTTCCTCCAGGAACCTGTGCAAGTATGAGACTCTTTATGTGCTTTGAGAATCTTAACAGAGAGGATGGCTACAACTTTTTTAGGGGGATGGTTCTTAGAGAAATTTATGGAAAACCTTTACCAGTTCTTTGCAGTTAGTTCAATCCTTGTCACCCTTCCAGATTTTCTCATATGACGAGAAACTTTTACAAGCAACCAAATACTGAACTGAGTGGCAGGATTTCCTAGAAGATAGGTGTTGATAATAGCCCAAAAATATGGTTAATTCATTTAACTAGGGATCAATATTTATTTGATGCAAGCAAACCAACGGTGGAAATTACCAAAAGAAAGAAAAAATGTAGATATTGACATGAAACCTGAGCAGGGTCAACTCCATCATAGAAATTTTTTCCACCTCCATTTTGAGACTCAGATTTTTCAGGTTACGTCATGGGTAAAGTTTTCATGTTATTAGACCTTCTAACCGCCAAAAGCTTCCTTTGGCTGGCACCCCAATCGATGTGCAAAGGGCGGGAATAAGACCTGCAACCTTCAGGTTGGTAGCTGTATGCCCTACAACTCGCCCTCCACACCTTCATTTAACTTGGGATGAAATACTTCTGGAAGCCAACAATATATTAATTATATCATTACTGCTTATCTAGCAACCCAAAATGAAGATCAAATAAGAAACCACAGGCCAGCAAACAAAATTTTTAGGGAAATTAATCCACAATTTGTGTCTTCAAGGACCCAAAATTTTCTTTGAGGATGGCAATTATACCCCTTGATCATTGAAATAATTTCCCTTTGGCAAGCATGACTTTAGAGAATCTAAAAGTATATATTCTTGTCCATAAAACTATGCATATGATGTAGCAGTTGAAGCCTCGAGTAAAACCTTTTTACCCTTAGGTGTAGATGCCAATTATGAGAGTTTTACTGAAAACATGTTCAAAGAGACCTCCTTGTTTTTACAAAGCTGAACAATACCAACATTTCTAAAACGGTAATCAAAAATAATTTTTCAAGATCCAACATGTAAGACTATCAATTTGCCCATACAGCTGCATCATCCATAAGGGTTATGATAATACCAGGAGCATATGAGCAGCAGCCACTCGGCCACAAGCAGGCCTAAGCTCAATACAAAATAAGGAAAAAGTCCATAAAATCCCATAGTATTAAAGAGATTGAATTTACTGGTCCTGAAACCAAGCATCCAATCTAAAACTACATAAAAAATTTAATTGTTATATACTAAGCTTATTAAAACCATGCCAAATTCTTAAATTACTTAATAGATTTTTAATAATAATACTAAAAATAAGTAGTCTCCCAGAATCTGTCTTTACTATTGTTTTTTTTATTTTGTGCTAATAATGCCAAACGTAGTTATAATATTATAAGGTTTTAACTTACTCTACGTTTATCTACTGAGGTAAAAAGTTCTAGTGCGCTCTTTAACAGCCCGTTATGTAAAAATTTTAAGGCATCAACATAGTTGAACACACTTAGAATTATATCAAAAGTTCTATGTATGCAGGAAATAGATCTTCTTTTCGCCTGTTGGTGCACCATGTGGCAAAAACATAAACTATTGTAAGTGTCTCAACCCCAAGTATCAGCACCCCCTGAGTCAAATCTACTCTTCATTGACTGGTCTCACTACAGGGGTTGAACTTGTGACTTTGGCGTTATCAGCCATATGAGAAAACTTGGGGGTTGGATCTGAGTCAAGTGAGTAATGGTTTGGTGTTCTTGGAAAGGGAGAATGAAATAACCTTACAAAGCTAATTTTGATTTTTACCATGCTTGAAAGGCACATTCACCAGTTAAATCTCTTGAAGCAGAATGTGGACACCATACAAGTGTGAATCTACCCCTCAAAGACCATTAACTACTATAGAATGACGCACCACTTGTACCAATACAACAACTATGGTAGTACAACCTACACGTCAATGAATCTCTACATGATCCAAATCTTCCCTTATATCAGGAATAAGATCAATCCTGGCAAGGGAACTACAGTTGGATTTTTTAAGTTAAACAAAAGCAGCATGGGAGGATCCAGCGACATGCAAAAAGCTCACTATGTACAGTGATATATGAACTGAGAAACACAGGATGTTCTTGTTAACTAATGTTCACCCCCATCACACTAGTAATGAAGTTAAGGAGATTCTATGACATAGTTTGGAAGCGCACAGAAAATTTAGAAATACGTGTTGCAGGTGAGGCCACAAGAGCATCAGCGGATCATTCTTCAACTGCAAGGATGAACAGATTTCAAATTTTAAACTGGCAAAAGTGTGGGCAACTGACACAACGTGGATGTTTTGGATGACCCACTTTATAGATTCAGTTGTCTTAAGTGATTTGCTGTGCACTCAGAATGACTTAATGCAAAATAACATATTCATGAAAATCAAGATTTATTTTATGAAGATGACAATGTCAATAATAAAAACTATGAAAATCAACACCTTTTTTACCTTTGAGGGGAAAAATAATTTGCAATTTGTAATGATGACGCAATGACCAAATAATTACCCACAATTAATTAATCCTCTCGTTTGAATACTACCAGAAAAATGGTAAAAAAGTTTAAAGTGTTGCTCAAAAATTTGATGCAAGACGCATCAAAGCGCGCACTACACAAACTCAAAGTCAATAAGCATATCATAAATTTTGTAACAAAACAATAACTAGAGGGAAGATACATCCCACAACCATGATGCAGGTAATGAAGAATTGGCCCCAGGACATCTTGACTTGAGGGTAGACATGTGAGAAAAAGATTGCATATTCATGAATTAGAGCAAATGGATGAAGCAAATGAAGCAGTAATTAAACTCCAGCCAATAGGGGTTCTTAAAACTCTAATATTGATAACTGAAAACCTTATTTTTTTATAATTCATTTTTATTACTTGATTTTTCACCAGAAGTGTAAAATTTTTATTTTTTCTTTAATAAAACATTTCCACAAGTCATAGTTTTCTTATTTATTTATTTATCTATTTATTTATTTATTGTGGTTTAAGTGATCTAATCGCTAGTAACCAATCTGGTATTAGCAATTGAGCAGCATACAGTACCTAGTCTGAGATCTACTCTGTTTGAACAAAGCACTTGTTTATGTGGTTACTTTGAAGCTGAGCTTCCAAGGGAGAGGTTAAATTGGATTCTATTGTATACAGAAAGCTAACGTAAGGACATGACAGAGATTGCTGACAAGAGTTTCTCCATGGTAATGAGTAGTTTAATTAAGAGAAAGATGCTACAATAGTAGTATCAATAGAGAAATTACACAATAAGGATGATTATGCCTTCTTGACAGTTGTCTGATTTTTTGTGAAGAATAGATAACATGAGAAACAAGTGGCATCAAAGATAATTTGAAAGGGCGGCGAAGTGATTGTGGTGCTCACTACAAGCATAGCATCATCAGACCAGAATGAACACTATGAAATTCTTCATGAGAAGTTTTCCAGCGAAGCGGATATGGATTATACCACGGAGGTATTACTTTGAACTCCTAGCAAGTAAAGAGGATATTATCCAATCTAGATATCTTACCAAATCAGAAATGTCTTTTCAAAGAAATCAGCATATGCACATCAAGTAGACCGCTAGAAGAGCACAAATTACTATATTTCTAATCATGAGAAGACTTCATCCATAAAGAGGCTTGAATCTAATGTTAATATCTGGAGGACTAAATATCTAATGAAAAAAAAGAGAGAAATGTACTGCACTCTGTACAATAATGAAGAGTTCTTAAAACAAAATGGCATCATGAGTTTGATATGTACAAGAGTATAGACTGAGCTTAAAGCTCAAAAGAGTACAAAACCGTCCTCAACTTGACCAGATACTCTATGTTGAAGACAGCGGTATTGGCCACTCAACTGAATGCCATAAACTGCTCATGAAGCGTGCAGGCTCAAAGGAAGACACTAACCTAAAAACTTACTTTAAGACCATGTACACACCTGGAGAAAAACAATTGACAGTTCTTTCCAGATGTATAAGAACAGCATGAATGGCGCTAGAAACTGCTAAAAGGCTCGCCATGTGCAAGGGTCTAGGAGTCACAAAGTGCAAGAGATCCTTAGTGTGAGTGTGAAGTTCTGAAGCTATTCTGCTTGATAATTAAAAACCTGCACGCTAAATCAGGAAGATGTTCAGCCAATAAATCCTTGATTCTGCCAGTGTCTTATGGTACTATGACTTTTGGGAACTCACTAGGCTTATTGAAATAGACCTGACTTTTCTGGTCAATTTTACACTCATTATTTCTTCATAATTGGGAACAACTTTCAAGGCAGGGATAGATACAAGCTGAGAATTTGGTACTTTCAGTTTGTCAACACTTCTCTAAAGAAAAGTTTCATATGAGTGAAACCGGGAAAGAGATGAAAAAAATATATTATATTAGAAGTTATTTATTTGATAATAAGTTATTAGAGCAGGCGCCAGTATTTATACCTCTAGGGCATCTCCTGGCCACATTCAAGCAAGCAATTTCAACAGATATTTTACCACCTCAGTTCAGCCCTTGAACTGATATGACTGAGACCTATTCTTAGGTTTATTGCTGGCAAACTTTTCTCAAAGTTGGGTGGCTTCAGGGACAAAAATTGCGATAAAAATATGTAAAATTGTTTTAGGATCTTCTTGATTTTAGTTTCATCAAACTGCAGATGAAATACACCTTATGTAAAATTTTTGCATCAGTTACATGCGATGATGTATACCTAATCAGGTCGTTGACAGGCCTCTCTTTTGATAGCACTAGGTACTCCCTTTTGGCAGTCCATGAAAAAGTATAATTGTGCCAATTATGTGGATCGTTATACAAATTTTGCCCTAGGTTGGGAATTGCTTAAATTATCATTTGTCTGATTGTCCATGGGACTTTTAAACGTTTACTTTGGGTTGGTCCCAAACGATTTTGTATACAAGTAATTTGATTGTGTTTCCAATAATTGGGACAAATGGCATGATTTGTTGTAGTGATAATCAGCCATAATGTGCAAAATATTTGACCCAAGCTTTTTGATAAAATACTTGATCAAATTGACAATGAGATATTCGGCCTAAGCCATGTAGTTGCAATAGGCATTGAGGTGAGAATAAAAGGTACTAGTTGAGCATTAGAAGGATAAATGGCCTAATCTGATGGTTTTATAAAGGTTATTTCTTAGTCAACCACCAGAATCTGACACTGAGCCTACAATCTATACTTACTTGGACTAAAGTAGAGAGTATCCTCCTCTCAGAATTTAGTAGTGAACAAGATTTCAAAAACATTAGATGAGAGTTCCTAAGATGAAAATGGGCAGGAACAAGTAAGTAGCAAACTACACCTCTTGCAACTATCTTTAATCTCAGTTGTTATGGTTAACAGGAACTATTGATTTACTTATAGTAAAAAAGGTTCTGTTGAGCTCATAGGAAACAACATCACCCTTGAAGATGCATATGTCTTTTGCAGTCAAGAGCGCTATAGCCCCTTAAGACCATAAAGAGGATTTTTTGACGTACAAGGGGCATACAAAATGGGATATAAGTTAATGGGAACACCCCTTGAAAGATTAGCAAGGCAGTCTGTATCGCTAAAAACAAGAGTGACAAACCAAAGGTAAGAATATTATATTACCAAAACGTATGCCTTGACAAGAACTGACCTGATTTATGTGCCATCATCCTGGGCACTTCTACCAATCTTATCCGCTAATCACCGTTTAAAGAAAGGACACCCCACCTAAAGAGTATATCATTAAAGCCAAGGATTGGGTGGATCTCCATATTTAGAGTGAAGATTATCGCAAAGTTGAAGATTTAGTCAATGCAGGGGACCACGTATTAGGGACCTAACACAGTGGATGTGCCTTCTAAGTTAGTAGTCAACGAAATTATAGAATTAATTTAGAGAAACCTATCTGGATCTTGCAACCCAGCCTAACTGGATCACTAACTCAATTTAAGAAGGATAGAAACTTGTGATAATCATTAAAAAAATTTAGACCTGGATAGCAAGGATACTGTCAAGACTACAAGCGTGGCACTCTGAGAAAGTTCAAGAATCTTCCACTACGTTTTTTACCAACTTGAAACCCTTTTGAAAATAAAAAGTTTGAAGAAAGTTTAAGCGGTGATTCAAAATATGCCAGTCTTAGCTGTACTAGACATGGGGGCTCCAGTAAACATAATGTCTCTAAGCTCATGAAGCAATTGATATTTATGAAAATATCAATTACAATTTGAAGTACCAAACCGCTAGATCCAACGCTACCCGCACCTTAGGCGCCTACAACCTCTGCCCTTATACTTCGGATGCATGGTCCCAATAGCACTGTCAATGGTTTGGATCATCGAAAACTATGACTTCCTAATCTAATGCAGTTTCTCCTTAATTTTAGAGCAAAGATTACCTCCAAAACAAGCACCACGAGTATAATGTTTTATCAACTTCTGATGGTATTTAAGGACAAGGATGTTAAACCGTGAAGTAAATGAATGTATTTAGTGAAGTCAGCTTAATTGAACTAACCTATCTACTACACCCTTACAGAGATTGGTGTAAAGCTGTTATTTTCTATATCTAGTGTAAAAGAGTGGCTGACGCTGAATGCTAGCGAAACCATGGAATTTAAAAATGATTAATGGCATAAGAATTTGAGGATCAGCATGAAGTTTCTGCCAGATACCATCTTAAAAGTTTACCTTCATAACAGAATCTGCAAACAAGAACTAAGATTTTTACCAGGGAACTATATTAACAATTACTCAAGATAGTTGTCTATTATCTTAGGAAATATTACAACATAACCTATATATTAATCAACAAAGAACAAGATATTACACAAGCCCAAATGACCGATTGCAATAATATTGATTCAATACATGCCATAGGGTACTTTGACAATCTCAGGACAAAAAACGTGACCCCAAAAAGCAGAAGAGATGGACGAGCTTTTGGACTAATTCAATGACACCTTTATTACTGGATCTAATGACTATGAACTATGGAAGGGAGAGCATAATAATGATATCAGATCTGCTATACAATATAAATCAAAGCCCTACCGCCGCTCATATCTGAAGATACTTTTATTAGTCAAGAACTGAATCAACTAGCCAAAGCAGGGATTATCAGACCATCAGAAAGTACTTGGGCTTCACTATTACTGCTAGTGTGAATAAGTGTGGGACTCATCGCGTATTTATGAACTACCGCCTCTTAAAAAAGATAAAAATATCTCACCTGATTCTGTACATAGAAGATTTTCTGTAAAAGCCTGGGTAGATTTAATTAATACTCAGTGTTGTGTTTGGCCAGCAGATACAGTCAGATGAGCTAACACTTGAGGAATTGGAGAAGTGTTCCCTGTTTAATCATCAGGGGTTGTTTTAGCCAATGAAGATGCCACAGGGGATCTGAAACGCCCCAGACACCTTTCAGAACGTGATAGATCGCATATTTGATGATCTCAAAATAGTCCAGTATGCTTGATAGAAAATCAACCGGATTGATTCCTCCCAAAAATATCAGAATTAGGGGGTCAATTAGTTGAGTGTGATTGCCTGATCATCGCCTAGTTCAAACAATCTTAATGTTATATTTGCCAATCGTTGTCCCCTGTTTGGGTGGGTTATGCTCTTAATTATTTAATAATTACTCAAATTTAGTAGAAACCTAGTTTGAAAACAACTTAAATCGTAAGCCATTGTAAGGATTTTTTAGTGGAAAGCTAATGTATTCATTATTAAATTTCTGATTATGAATTCACTGACTTGTATCTGAGTGCAGCGACTAATGCCAAGGAATCTTGAAGTTATGTAATAATAGTAATATATTTATACGACTGACTGCGAATTGTGCTGAGGATAGGTCAACATATATTTGGTGATTGGGATGAGCAAATTGAAAGGGAATCAGTATCATGGATGAATGACAATTGGTTATAGTTCCAGCTTGGATGGCTGAGAGGCTTTCATAGGCGCAGTAGCCTAGAGTATAGATAGCTGTCATTCCTTTAAAAGAAGGTCTTCTTTCCCCACCTTTATTTGTTTGAAGTAGTAAGAGCCACTAAGATGGTAGGGGAGGGACTGTAGATACCCAAAACAGGTGTGGGTTGATGTGCCTGGAATGGCCAAAGCTGCCAGCTCTCATACCTCAGCCCTAAAAGAAATCCCAACAGGAACCTGGACAACCTGCCACTAATGATGAGGGGTGATGGCCATCAGCCACGAAGGTAGTGCAGCATGAGAGTGCCATAGCCACCCAGGATGGGGATGGACTTGCTAGGCACACCCAAGAAGGCAGACCATTGGACAAAAGGGAGAAGGAGTAAGGTGTTGGGCCACCCAATAAGGGGCTGAGGACCACCAAAGCTCTCCCAAGAAGGACCATGAGGCTTTGGTGAGGTCGTTGGTCTTCTGAATTGGTGGGTTGGATGTAGCTTGAAGATGGTTGGTACGTCTATGAAGGCGAAACAGCAAGTTTCAGCTAGTCTCCATACTAGTTGGACTGGCACACTAATAGAGCCCACTGTCTGGAAAAGTGATTTTCCAACATTGGTGCTCACTACAGGGGGATTTTTTGGTGGGCTGCTATAGTAGTTAAAGGTGGTTTAGGAGGTGGCGAAAGCCATTGGTTCAGACATAGTGCTGCTTGGAGGTGTCGTTGAGTAGTTGACGGACTTGTCCATCAGAAATTTGATAGGGACATAATAATGTTAGCTTGCTTAAAATACTATGTATCATATCAAAGATATCAGTTATTATGGATCAGTGATATATTATGCTTATGCAAAGCTTGGGATCTTCAGCCTAGCAATTCCACAAAATAATATTTGGATATGATTACATGGTCCTGGGAGCTTTGTTGGTTAAGTTTGACTTAATAATAGTTGACTTGACAATTTGGGCTTGTGGACTTTGTTGATCTATGTCGAAATTAGCTTTTAATGTTGATAGAGTTTTCAATAAATTTTATTACTAATTAGTGGTATGAATCGCCTTGTATGTGCTACCAATTTCATGAGAGGAGTATCAGTTCAAATAAATGCAGATATGTCAGAAACACTGTCTTGAGATATTTATCTAGTTTGACACTGACCCTGAGGCCATGTTAGATACCCTGAATCAAAAGGATTGTAGGCCCTCAGTTGAACTTATTATATGTTCCTCTGGCTAAGTGCCATTGAGAAACTAGGCGTCATGGGTAAGATGTGGTTAATATTTAACCAAATAACTTATCTCCAAGCTGATACTAATAAAATGCAATCGTTTATTACTACAAACTCATAGTTTAATATATAAGATATTTTGTATTTAATACTTTTACGTTGTATTAAGTTAATAATTTACTTGGGATCACAAAGATCAGAGCAGCGAGCCATTGTCCAAGTATTGAAAGAAGAATACATCTTAAAAGTGTCTTTTCAAGGAGTTTATACCTTGATTATTTTCACCATTGGGTCTATTGTCTCCATACAACAGATGCTTGAAACTCCAACTTATCCCAGAAGAAGAACCAGCCATTTGAAGTAGGCCAATAATTCAACAGGTGGCGCTCATAGCTGGGATGCAGTTGTTGATCACGGAAAGCAGGGGAGCAACCTTAATTATTTTTAAAAACCATTATTGGGCCAAATGGGAATACTAAAATGACTGTGCCCCAGATTAACTGAAATGATGTACCCATTATTACCTACCTGATAATCCCATTTCACATGAAGAGCTGGAACGTCTTGAAAATCAGTTGGTAAGAGGGTATTAAATGGGACAGGGACCCAATGACAACAGAAGTAATCCTATTTATTGCAAATGACAGCAAGATCTGTTGTGGATGAGATATATAGCTAATCATCAATTGAGTGTAGCTAAAATCTGAAACAATATAATTGGGATAGAGAATATCACCCAATAGTTTATTTAAATTTGTAGACACCACCTCCATAAATTCTCAGATGACAATTGTCTGCCTCATGTGTCCATCACTGAGTTGGTAAACATTTCACTTAACTCCAACCAGGTGGCCCAAATCTTGAATGAGCAATTAGAAGCCAAATTCGATGAGATCTGTTTTAGTTTGGAGGCGAATTATAATCTAGCCACTTGGGCTAATGATTAGGTAGTAAAATTAGTGCAAGAGCTAAATGACAGAATGTATCCCATCTTTGTCAATTTCTTGGAGGAAAGAGGAGTTGCCGAATCTTAGGTTAGCAACTTCACTCAGACTTCCACTAATGCTTCAGAGTTCATGAGGCTTAATCACAAAGACCTAAAGGTGCAATTAAATTATAAAAATGAATTTTATTACCATTATTAATAACTAAGCGCCCAAATTTCTCAAATGAAGGATGAGTACACCAAAAAGTCAACTACTGGCACACACAATGTGAAGGCCACTGAGCGGAGAATGAAAAAACTCAAGACTCTATTTATCACTCTATCAACAGATCAATAATCTTAATGAGGATGTTACCTCTATTAACAAGTCAAACAATATTCTTCATGAAGAAGTAAACCATTGCAAGAAGGAAATAAGAAAAAGGACCAAGTGGTTTCCATCTTGCATTTACAAACTACAAGCTTAATGAGGAAATTGTGAAATCAAAGTTAAAAAAATTATATTGATTAGGAAAATGAAATTAACAATCTAATCTGAGCTTTGGACAACAGACGTTACCAATATGCCATAGACCACTTGACTGAAAACACTTTTGAATACAATGAGGATGAAGCTTTAGAAGTAGCTTCTGAAATGGATGAAGGGCCATGTTGACAAATGCCTAGCAATATATTTGCTTTGGCCAACCCCAACACCTCAAACCGTATACACTGCCTCAGCGCCCTAAAATGCCTGGCTCAAGCCAACAAAGAAGTAATCGTGATAACCATGGATGGGAAAACGATAATTACAAACCAGAGAGCCTTCCTGCTTTTTGAAAACATCAGAAGTTTAATCACATTTGTCAAATGCTTTGAAATGGCCATGAATGGGGCCAGTGACCGTAACAAGGCGGCTTTTATAATCAACCGCTTGGATGAGTGGAGCATTGAGTTGAATATGCCTTACATTGACAAAAACCCAACCTACACTGAGCTCAAAGAAGCCGTACTTCAGGAATTTTGGAATTACAAATTAAATGTCAACTAGAAAATATAAGTTTATGATATCTGCTTCAAGAAAGATGAAGTGATTAACAAACTTGCAGATAAATTCTATCACAAAGCTCAAATTCTCTTAGGCGCAAAGGCAATGGTCAATTTTTTGACACTAAGGTTGCATTACAACATTCAGTACAACCTTACCAAAATTTGTCAAACACTTTATTGCCTGCTTTTGTGCAAAACCTTGCAACATCCAAATTGGTTGATTATCTGTGCAGATGTACAAAATTAGGGCCCTCCTAATACTGGGTACAGATCAGGATCTGCTGCCTCTGCAGAAAAACCCTTAAATTAAAATAAAAAAGAAACAGTGATTCACCTGTTAAAGCTGGGCTAACCAAATATACAAGGGCCCTAAGCCCATTGAATGAGATTACTTGCTATAACTGCAATCTTAAAGGACACTTTGCTTCCTGATGCCATCAGCATAGTGTCAATTTAGTCCTTCCGGATAATGCTGGGGAGGATGGAAAAGAACAAGAACAATAGATGCAGGACACTCTATCGTGCTGAAAACACCTGTCCCACCTGATTGACAAGAATATTCAGGCCATAGGGCCTTATTTACCAATGAAACAAAATATATTTTAGCATCAAATAAAGATTCTATGAACATACATGTGGTAATTCGCTCTCATAGTAAGGTTGTCATACTTGAAAGCCTCTGAAGTAGTTGCTAATCTGTATGTGCAAAAGATACTTGAGAATATTCCAGCTTAAAGGCTGAGAAATGCAGCTGATAGTCCCAAGCTTGAAAGGGGTGAATATATAGATGCCAATCGACACATTTATCGATGAATGATCTTGTATTGGTCTACTCTGAAGCACACTCTTAACTCTTTAGATTCTTCTCATATTCACTTAGTAAACTCTATTGATTCTTGCTACTCCAAATGCACTTACGTGGATATTCTGTTCAAAAAGATCAAAGTTGTAGCTATTGTTGATAGTGGAGCACCTGTAAACATTGTCTCCACAAAGTTGGTAAATAAATTGAAAATTGCTCTGGACATTGACCACAATCAGGATTATGTGACCGTAGGGTCCAACAGCACTAAAAGTGAAGGAGCTTACAGCGCTTTGTCACTGCAATTTTGGATCTTTGGTAGTAGCTGCACCTGCAATAGTGCTTCCCAAAACTAGTTATGACATATAATTGGAACTAGTTTTCTAGGGACCTATGGGATCTCATGAAATTTTAAAGAAAACATCTTGACAATATTGGGCCAATAACTTCTAATTTAATACTCTCGTGACAATACAAAGGCCACTAGCCATCACAAAATCTTTATCAATATATCTTATGATGATGGGATAATAACTGTAGGATATATTCAGCGGGAAAATCAAAGCCACCTCATACCAACTGCCATAAATGAAAATCGTGGAATACCTCTATGGGTGAATAAGGATGTGAAAATAGCTTCAGTCCATCAACTGGTTATGAGGACTGGGACTACGCTGAATATTCCAGAAGGACTATACAGGGGTGTTACGTCCCCTTGGATCATTCACGGATGGAACCTAGTGTAGCGCTGGGAATACTTATACCAGGGAACGGGGAAATTGATGTATTATTAGCAAATTTGACCATACAAATTATAAAGGTCAAGAAATATCAAGTAGTCGCATTTGTGCATCTGAATATGAGGGAGGAGTTAAAAAGCAGCTGTCAAATTTGGCGATTTATCCAAGTTCAGTTTACTGACCAAAAGACTTGGAGCACATAATGCAATTCCCTGAGAATCATTTACTGGACTATCAGAGCAACAGAAGGATGAAGCACTAGAGTTGTTTGAACGATACTCTGAAATTTTACCAAAGATGACCAGTATCTAGTTTGTGCAAAAGGAGTAAGGCATTTTAGTGACACTGAAGACCATGTGCCTATTAGAATGAGGCCAATCTGGCGCTCCAGGGCTATCAAAGAAACAGTTGGAGAAGAGCTAGAAAAATTACTGAAAAGTGGAATGATTGTGCCTTTAAAAACCCATGGGCCAGCCCAGTTTTAGTAAAAATAAAAAAGATGGCAGCAATTGAGTTGTGATTGATTATCATTGCCTCAATGACATTGCAAAAAAGGATTTGTATCTTTTGCCCATAATTGATGATGCTCTGGACCTTCTGGTAGGGGCGAAGTATTTTACCACAAAGAACCTTATTCATGATATTGGCAAATTGAACTGCCTCAAGAGGAGCAGGAATACTGCGCAATGATTTCTGTGCAAGTGCTGTTTCAACCAACATTTATGCCACAGGGGCTGTGCAATGCGCCGGCAAGCTTTTGATCTGCAATGGACACAAATTTTGGGTGACCTAAAATTATCCTGCGTACTGGTGTACTTGGATGATATCAGTATTTTTGAGAACGTTTTCCGAGTATATGGAGCACCTTGAACAAGTGTTCAAATGGCTGTTGAAGGCTAATCTTAAGACAAAACCTGAAAATGTTAATTCTATAAAGAACAATCGGAATAACTTAGGTTTGTCATAGATTCCAAAGGCTTGCAGCTTCAACCTAAAAAGGTGAAGGCTTTTTAGAAAAATGCAACCTCCAAAAAGTATGAGGGATGTTCTAGTATTCTTATTCATGACTGGATACTATCAAAGGTTTGTATAAGGGTTTGTGAAGATTGCTGAGCCCCTATTCCATTTACTACAAGCAGGAGTTCGTTTTTGCCGGGAAGATGAGTGCCAACAACCCTTTGAGGCCTTTAAAATCACAATGAGCATGGCACCTGTCCTCAAATATCCAGATTTTGGAAGGCCTTTTATCATACAAGCCAATGCCTCATTAACTGCTATTGGGATGTGCTGTACTAGATTGGGGATGATGGCGAGGAGCATCTGTTCACTTATTGCAGCATGACGCTGAATAAGAATGAGTGTATTTATATGGTGACCAAGCGAAAATGTTTGGACTTCTTCTATGCTTTTAAACAAGTTTGGGTGTACATTCATGGCACCGATTTTAAGTAGTGACAGAACACACCTCAATATGATGGCTCCACAATCTTAAGGAGCCTGAGGGACGATTAGCCCATTGGGCTCTGAAATTACAGGCGTATGACTAGGAAATTATTCATAGAGCTGGAGCAGCCCATCAAAATGCAGATAGACTATTGCGACTTCCTATTGTAGCTGTTCTGAGCAGTTTGTCTATGAGCTTCACGATAAACGAACTACTTGAAAGGGTGGGGATGAGCCACTTGAAATACAAAAGGTGATCAAAAAAGCATTAACTGACATAGAATATTGGAATGGAGTTTTATACAAGCTCAGGCCCAAGGGGCAGCGTCAAATTTTCCCAAAACTTTCATATTGAATGTAAATTATTAAACAAGCCACAAGGCCATTAGGCACAGAGGATTGACCAAAACGCTAGAATTAATTTAATATAGTTACTATTGGGATTCCATGCATTTTAATGTCTAAGATTACTCAAAAATGTCTTTCATGTCAAAAAGCAAAGCCTATGAAGTTGGATGTGAAATATCATTTGATCAAACCTGACTGGGCCTGACATACCATATCAATTAATGTAGTTTTCCCTTTTTCTGTGAGTAGCCTAGGAAACAAATATATAATTTTTGCATTCAACCATTTGACAAAATGGGTGGAAGTGAAAGCAATTCGAGAAGTCAGGGCTCTAACTACTGCCAAGTTTATTATGGATAGTATTATTTATAAGCATGGATGCCCCCAGAAGATCTAGATGGATAATGGCACAAATCTTGCTGCCCAGATGGTGCAACGGTTAAATGAGTTGATGTCCATCAAGGGAGTGTTGTCAACACCATATCATCCTGAGACTAATGGTATAATAGAACAAGTGAATGGCACTCTAGTTGGCATATTGCGTAAAAATGCAGCTGCAGCGCCTTCACAATGGGCGACTTCCATTAGTGCTACTTTATTTGTGCACAATTTTAGACACCACAGCATCATGGGCCACTCTCCGTTTCTGCTTCTGTATGGTAGACAGCTTGCTCTACCTCCATTATTATATTTGGTTCTTAGTTCAACTTAAGCAATTGGTCCAATTATTATGTTGAACAACTAACAAAGACCTTAATCAAGTTGCAATCTGAAGCTTATAAGAATGCAATTATTCAAAAAACTAGTCAGAAGAGCTATGATAACGGTAAACAAGCTATGTTATATAAATTTAAGGAATGAGACAGTAATATATTGTGACACTCATACCGCAGGCCGTGCACATAAGCTGGCTTTGCTTTGGAAAGGTCCATTTATTATATTGTAGAAATTGTCCAAAGATTTATATACCATTAAGGATCAAGGCGGCTGGGTTGTGAATCAAATACACGCTAAGTTCTTTTGTCCATATCATAAAGAAGAAGAATAATACTAAAATTAATAACAAACAGAAAAAATAATAATAATAAATAAAAAAAGTTAAAGTCAAAAAACAATAAAATAAAAATTTAATAAAAAAATTAATTCATATATTTGATGCCTTGTCACCACTGGAACTATATAACCTTTCTTCAGGAGGGGAGGAAAGCAATATCAAGCCAGGAAATCCTGTAGCAGTATCAGAGAAATGCGAATCTCATACATGTCTTGACTATCAAGACCCTGTTGGAGATACACAAAGCCCAAAAAGGCTCAGCACCAGGCATGCTGGCCTGATCAGCTTAGGAAAGACCATCAAACAAAAGGAAACGACCATTGGAAGGGACTTCAGAACAGGTGAGAGAGGTTCAAATTGGGAGAAAATGCTGCAAAAGGTAGATACAGTTATTAAGAAGGCTTTCAACACAGGGTTAAACTGGGGGAGGAACACTTTTGCGCAAAACATCTGCAAATGGGCCTTGTTTAAAACCCTGTTCATGCTAGTCATGGTTTCAGTGGAAAGTGATGAAGGAGGGAAGCAAACGCATGTTCCCAGAAGAGCCATCTGTGAGATATATTTTTGGGAATCCCATTCACCAGGATCTTGCAAAGGGCTTGGTATAACACTAGGATGCGCTGATATTTTCACACTTAAGTTTTGAGGCCCAATGGGAGATGTAAATTGGTACATACCAAAGTGGGTTTGCACCATTGCCTAGAAACCAAGTTAGTGAAAATAAGAGACTGATTGGACTCAAAAATACCAAATGAGCCAACCTCAGGATCGAAAGCAAGTGCATATGACAAGTAGGCTTCTACAAGATCTGACATCAAAGTAAGCTCAAAATCCAATGGGCCACACTGCCCGCACATAAGGAAGAAATAAGAATTTTGGAATGGAAGACTTGAAAAAGGGAGAACAAGAAGTCAGTAATCAGGCCACCATTTGAAGCAAATTGATACCAGATGGGGGTTTCTTGGGGCTGACGGGCTTCAGAAGCCCAAAGAGTTAAGGAGAGAGTCAAAGGAGGATCCATCTCAACCCATTGTGATGTTCATTGGACAGAACTTGAAGCTAAAGGGCCCTATTTGGATTAACCAACGATCGCTGAAGTCACAGCGGGATGTGAAGCTGAACTCTCAGGTACCGTTGAAGCATAGCTGGTCAAACAAGCTTGAGAAATTTAAGGCAACACGCACAAGTTGGCCATAGTACGCCGCATGGACTTGCTCAATCTTAAGAAGTCTAATCTGTCTAAAACCAAAAGCTGGAGATATATCATTCATATTTTAAAGATCGCAAGAAGTTAGATATTACTACCTAAAAGAAGGGTACCAACCGCTTTTATCAAGTCAAGGCGGATAAAGTGTTGAGTAGTTGACTGGACCTAATCATCAGATATTTGATAGGGAATAATAATATTAACATGCTTAATTTATTATTGATCATATCAAAGATATCAGTGATTATGGGTCAGGAATATCCTAAGCTTATGCAAAGCTTGGCATCCGAAGCCTAGTGCTTCCATTTAAAGATTCAATTATGAGACTTGGACTCATGGCTTTGTTGGTCTATGTCAAAATTAGCTTTTAATCTTAATTTAGTTTTTAGTTGAACTACTTACTAATTAGTAATATTAATAGACTAGTTATGTGCTTATCAATTGCTTGAGAGGAGCATCAGTTCAGCTATTTTAAATGCGTCAGAAACGCTGTATTGAGATATTTACAAGTTTGACACTGATCCCGAGGCCATGTTAAATGCCCCTGAGTCAAAATATCTGTAGACCCTCAGCTGAACTTATTACATGTACTCTGGCTAAGTGCCAGTGAGAAATGAGGCGTCATAGATAGTATGTGGCAAACATTGAACCCTATAAATTATCTCCTAGTTGATAATAAAGGAAATACAATCGTCTATTACTACTATTTCGTAATTTAATATGCAAGGCTTTTGTATTCAATACTTTTACGTTCTATTAAGTTGAGAATTTACTAGGGATCAGAAGGATCAGGGCAGCATACCATTGACCAAATGTTGACAGAGGAATATAGCTTTGAAGTGTCATTTTCAAGGATATTATATCTTTCCTATTGTCACCGTCTAGTTTATTATCTCCATAAAATAGATGCTCAAAACTTAAACTTTTTAAAAGGAAGAACCAGACAATTGAAAAGGGCTAGAAATTCAACAGTGGCGCTGGGGTGTTATTAGCTCACCTTTAAGGTGGGTCGTTCTAGAGGAATACTATCTGGTAAGTGGGTAGAAATGTTGGTAAATTACCCAGATGGATTCCTCCCAATAATATCAGAACTAATGCGGTTGATTAGTTAGGCATGATTGAAGGCTAATTGCCTAGTTCAATATCATTTTAATGGGATTTGTGCCAATCGTTGTTCCCCAGTTTAGGTGGTTATGCCCTTTAAAAGTATTGGGGATAATAGTAATAGTAATGTTAACAAAGGTCAACACAGAGACTAATGCTGAGGATATCAACCAATTTATTACTAGTTTATTCAGATTTGGCAGGATCCTAGCTTGATGTTAAAAGCTGAATTGTAAGTTATTGTGTTTTCCAGTGGAAAGCTAATGTACTTGTTATCAAACTTATGATTATTATTTTACCGCCATGTATCTGAGTACTGGAGACTAATGCCAAGGATGTATAAGGTTAGTTAATAATAGGAATTTATATACAAGACTGGCTAGAAATTGTGCTGAGTACAGGTCAACTTAATATTTGGTAATTAAGATGAGCAAATTGGGCGGAAATCAGTATCATGGACGGCTGACAATTTGGTAAAAGTTCCAGCTTGGATGGCTGAGGGGTTTTCATAGGCGCAGTAGCATAGAGTATAAATAGTTGTCATTACCTCTAAAAGAGGTCTTCTTTCGCCCACCTTTATTAATTTGAAGTAGCAAGAGCCACTAAGATGGTAGGGGGCGGGACTGGAGATACCCAATACAGGTGTGGGGTGATGTGCCTGTAGTGAACAATGCTGCCAGCTCTCATACCTCAGCCCTACAAGAAACCCCCAACAGGAACCTGGTCAACCTGCCAACACCAATGAAGGGCTAATGGTCATCAGCCATGAGGGTAATGAAGCACGGGAGTACCATAGCCGCCCAGGATGGGGATGGACTTTTCAGGGCACACCCAAGAGGGGCTGGCAATTGGTCAGGAGGGAAAAGAGCAAGGTGTTAGACCGCCCAGTAAGGGGGCTGATGACCACCAGTACACCCCCAAGAAGGACTATGGGGCTAAGGCAAAGTCGTTAGTCTGCTGGGTTGGTGGGTTGGATGTGGCCTTGTTTGGGTTGTATGTCTTTGAAGGCGAAACAGCAATTTTTAGCCATGCTCCATACTGGTTGGACTGGCACACTAACGGAGCCCACTGTCAGAAAAGTGGTTTTAATAATATCGGTGCTCACTACAGAGAGATTTTCCGGTGGGTGCTCTAGTAGTTTAAAGTGGGTTAGAAGGTGGTGAGAGCCACTGGTTCAGACCTGGTGGTCCTTGGAGGGGCGCTGGGGTGTTATTAACTCACCATCAAAGTGGTTCGCACTGGAGTAATTTCATCTGATAAGTGGGGGGAAATGTCAGAAAATGAACCATATGGATTCCTCCAAATAATATCAGAATTAAGGGGGTTGATTAGTCACTCGTATTTCTGGTTAATCTCCTACTTTGATATTATATTAATGTTATTTGCCAGTGTGCTCCCCACTCTGGTGGGTTGAGCCCTTTTGAAGTACTGTAGATAATCCCTAATAGTATTGTTATTTAAAGGTCAACACTGGCAACTAATGTCAAGGACGTTGGCTAATTAAATCCTAATTGTTTGGATTTGGCGGAATTCTAGCTCATCGCTGACTTCCAAATTAAGGCCATTGTAAAATTTTCTGGCGGAAAGCCGATGTATTCATTATCATACATCTGATGATAATTTCACTTCCCAAGTCTAAGTACTGGTGACTAATATTGAGAATGCTTAAAGTTATGTAATAATAGGGATTTAAATATATATGAAGACCGGCGAATTGTGCTGAGGATGTGTTGAATAATATTTGGTGAGCAGGATGAGCGGATTGGGAGGGGATTGGTATTGTGGACGACTGACATTTGGTTTAGGTTCTGGCTTGGATGGCTGAGAGGTTTTCCTAAGCGCTGTAGCCTATATTATAAATATTCGTTATTCCTACTAATAACGATCTTATATTGCACGCTTTATTTATTTGAAGTAGTAAGAGCCACTAAGATGGTAGGGTAAAGACTTAAGATCCTCAAGGCCGGTGAGGGATGATGTTCCTGGACTGGCTATTGCTGCCAGCTCCCATACCTCAGTCCTACAAGAAACTACCAACAAAAATCTGGCCAACCTGCCACCAATGATGATGGGCTGATGGTCATCAGCCCAGAGAGTAGTGCAGCACGGGAGTGCCATAGCCGCTCAGTATGGGGGATAGACTTTCCAGGGCACACCCAAGAGGGGCTGGCAATTGGTCATGAGAGAGAATGAGCAAGGTGTTGGGCCGCCCAGTAAGGGGATGAGTACCACCGGTGCACTCCCAAGAAGGACCATGGGGCTAAAGCGAAGATGTTGGTCTGTTGGGTTAGTGGGTTGGACGTGTATTTGTAGGGGGTTGATATGCCTATAAAGGCGAAATAACAAGGGCCAGCCAGTATCCATACTGGTTGGACTGGAACACTCGTTGAGCCCACTGTCTGGAAAATTGTTTCTCAGCAGGGTTGATCTATATTGATGAGATTACCATGTTCATCTGAACCTCCCAAGACATCTTCAACACCTCTGCAAAGTCTTTACCCAGTTTTAAGGATCCAAAGTTAAAAGAAGCAAATTCACCTTCCTAAAGATGCAACTGAAGTTCTTGGGCACAAAATCACTCCTAGAGGAATAAAACCTCAGGATGGGAGGGTCAAAGCGATTATGACAATGGAGCCGCCCAAGAGCATGTGGGGATACAAGTGATCCTCAAGATGTAGAGATATTTTCAGCAGTTCATACCTTATGTAGCAGACTTTTTGCACCCCTCACTTACTGACAAAAGAAATAATGTACTTGTGGACTGAGACATGAGCACGCCTTCAAGGAGTTAAATTGCAAGATTGGTAAAGGCACCAATCTTGGCTTACACATATTTCAACAAGATTTTACCTCTACACTGATGCGAGTGAATTTATGCTTAGCGCAATCCTGGCCCAACTGAACGATAAAGATGTGACTAATCAAGTTATTTCAAAGGTGTTTAAAGCAGAGAAGAACTAAAATATCAGTGAGAGAATTACTGGAGGTGATCTGAGAAGTCAAACACTTCCGCCCCTTACCTCTATTTAGTATGCATTAAGGTTGTGAGAGATTATGTGTTTCTCTTTCGATTGCAGAAAACGAAGTATCCCAACTGACGCATTGCCAGATGTGCATTACTGATCCAGGGTTATGATTTTGTTATCATTTATTAACCTGGGGACAAACACCTTAACGCTGATGGACTATCATAATTCCCAGTGTCCTACTTAAAAGCAACAGAGAGCAATTGACTATATGAATTAATTGGGGTACCAGAAGAAGCATGGCAAGATGAACGGATGAATTGAAGACCATACTTAGAAGATGATCCAAAGATAACCAGCTTAGAGATGAAAGTTGCCAATATAGGTTAAAGATAAACTGGTTACTTTATATCAGATCCAGCAACCGTATGGAACTAGTGATTGAAGTATACAAGCACGTCAGCCATGGAAGGTTTCAAGATACATTGGTATACCTGAAGGAGAAGTTCTACAGGGAGTCCATGTAAAATAAAGTCCACAAAAATAAAAGTCATTTGTACCTTGCATGAGTTTACATCTTATGGAGAAACGCTTTGAGTTTACACTAATACTTCCTGCAGCACCGTTCAGTAATGTGTCCATTAATGTGTTGGGACAACTTCTATTTGCTTCCAAAAGATCAAATTTCTAGCATATAGCATTCAACAACAATACCAAGTGGGTTGGAGCCTCTGCAGTCAAAATGTACACCACGAGCTTAATTTCTAGATTCTTATACAAAAAGTTTTTAATCTGACATGGATGCCCCCAAGTCTTGTTTATAAATAATGTGAATAATTTCAAATAAGATGTTGTGATAGAGCAAGTAACTTATTTGTAGTGAAACAACAATTCACCACTCCATTTACACTTACAGGATTTGAGATGATGAGCGAGTCAAGATCATATTTCTTAATTGAGCCTCAATAAGTTAACTCTCAAGCCATAAAATAAAAACTTGTCCCAGAAGGTACTGATGAGAGAACCAATAAAGAAGCACAACACACACGAAAATCAATGGAGATGCCTCCAGGAAATTCATCCTCGCTTTCTAGCCCTTGAAAGGCCGACACCCACCACTACAGTCATGAGGATGCTGCAGAACAATGAGGGCGTCGACTAGGCTGCTGATCCAGAAGACTGTAAAAGATATTGATTGCACAGGGTCAAAATGGTCCCTAGGCACGCAGTCCTCACACATCCTATAAATATTTAAGTTTTCTGTTTCAATAAAGTAGTCTATTTTCGCCCCATCAATTCTTTTTATTAACCTCTCCTCTAGCTTACAGCTTTGAGCTCATCTTTAAACTTTGACAACAGCCAGGAGAGCTGTCACATTGAGATAAGTGGCTCTCACTCAGGGGACTCCGAGTTTTCCTTGTTAAGGATTCTATTACAAATAATGGAGAATTATAGCAGTGAAAAAAATCAACTTTATGATTGGTTAATAAGCATAAATAAATTGATTAACAATTCGCAATTATAAAGTACCTCCCATGCAGCCTGAAAGCTTAGAGCTTTGGGTCACCATCCATTTAATCTACCCTCCGTTGACAATGATCAGTTACAACTTTAATATAAGAACCTTAATGAGATTATCCAACATTTTTTAAATGACATCTATCTGAGGGAGGTCACTCCCGTCACTTCTATGCTTCTTTCATACATTTCATGAAGTGAGAACAGTATAACCTAGATCTACTTTCAGTAGGAGGGTTGTCTTTGGATACCAAATGATATCTTCAGAGTTTGATCCATACCACTTTACATCACTTCCTAAAAATAATCAAGTTGCATCACAATGAAGTCTATTGACAATTAGAGCTTAATTGAAACCCTACACTCTAATAATGTAAATTTCTATAACGTGGACTTCTCCTTTAAACATGACAATTGAAAACATATGGTTGATATTTGTCAGTTAATCAACGAGTTTAATAAACAACTTGCAATGTCAGACAGCAGGATTTTTGGCTACTGTCAATGAAGCTGCTGAGAAAGATTATACTGGGCTCTTAATCAGGGTGCGTGATACCAAGTGGAGGGTCCAGAATTTCAAGGGCACAGTTGTTAAGATGACTTTAAGAGCGGTAATATAGAATCGATGTGAGGAAAATAAAACTTCAACTACATATCAAAGGTTCCCAAAGCAAACAAAAAGGGCTGCAATGAATGCAACCATGGGTCTTGCAGGGGCAACTACCAAGGGCGATGGAGGCAAGAAGGGCGAAAACTCATTGTGGCTATGCAGTTTCAAGCCTTTGCCTTTTCAAAATGAATTTAGGGGACCAAACTTGGCATTTCGAGATCTGGCGCGAAATTGACAACGAAATTGGGACATAGGTAGGGCATGCGTGAGGCGCTAAGGCAGAGCTCCTCTTAATGGGGTGTCCTAGGCCCCTGGGTTTACAAAATTTTCACAGAAGGGCGGGTGGGAGTCTGGACTCCACAAACATTAATATGGGGTTGCTCTGGATGTACAAACAAATAAGCAACTTCTGGAAAACTAGCAATGGGGCGGTGAGCAGGGTTTTAACAAATGGATGCACGTTATTGATGGGAGATGGGGAAAAATTTAGTGACAAATTGCTTTTTGGAGATTTGTGATGACCTGTTGGGTGAAGAGGTCGATGGATGGGAAACCCAGTCACCATTCATTGAGATAATAAATTGAGCGGCAGCGATTTGCCAGATCAGTATATGGGTTCTTTAATAAACATTATAGGCTGAAGTCCGTGACATGCTAAACAAAAATTCAGGATTTATTGATTGCAGCTTAGGCGATAAAGTAAAATAAACTGACAACAGCCTATGGAAGGGAAGTCATCTTATGAATTGAGGGTAAAATTTGGGGGGAGGTATTATGGATTGGCACCTTTTAATTTAAAGTGGATTTTATTGGATGGGGGAGCAGTAGATGGGGGGTATTTGGGGCCCCAAAAAAATAAAAAAATCTTTTATGATTTTTCCCCAAGTTTTTGGCTAGGTCAGATCGCCAGTTCCAACCTGGGACCTGACCATTTGAGATAGGCTGTCCATGTAACCAAACTACTCAGACCCAAACCAGAAGGTTGACACGAATGATTCAGCTTGTTTGATGAATGGTCAGGTGACCAAATATTAATCTTATCTATTTTCTTACAGGTAGCCTGTACTGGCTTTCCTTGCTCATGATAGGCATACAAGTCTTAAAATCATCTTGACCTCTTTTTAGTAAATCTTGACAAAAATTCTAAGGGTGGGATGAGCCCCATGGGCCTGCCTGTAACCCCTGGATTGGGCAAAATCTCTACAGACCCCCTCTATCATCTCTAACTGGGTAGAGGAGGGGTGGAGAGGCAGTAATGAAAAATCTTTGGGGCCAGATCAGTGACCCTGCGCTAATCCATTACATGAGCCAAGTTATTTAACTGTGACAGGAGTTCCACATGTGCTTTTAGACCCCTTTTGGTCCTAATGGGAAGCTGGTCCTTGTATACGCACAGATTCTGGGCCTCAGGACTTACAATAACCTTTAATTTCTGAACTGGGAGTATCCCCCACTGTGAGCGTGGACCAGTGAACAGTTCTGGTATTTCTCTGGGATCTTGATGATGAGTATGGCGTCGATCTTCTGTGGGGATGGGAGGCTGCAGGATGTGATGCGTGTAATGCCTCCATCAGCTCCTTGCTGTTTGAATAGTTGCATCTAATCACACAGCTGTTTTCATATGAGGGGTATCCCTTCCAGGCAAACAGGTACTTTACTGATCGGCGAGACTCCAGGAGGCAAGCATGACATCCATTTTCTGCCTCCTGGGAGTCACTACAACATTGATCTTTAGGAAGGTTGGCCTTTCCTCTTTAGATGGGGACATTATAGAGACGTGGAAGATATTGTGTTGCTTCCAGTTTGTAGGCAGTTTAAGATGGTAGGCCCATTACTAAGATCCTTTTTAGCCTCAAAGGGCCTGAGCATTTAGATGCCAACTTCCAGATGGGAGCTTTTTGGGTGAGGTTCCATGTGCCCAGCATGACATGAAAGCCAACCTTCATCTCATGTCTGAGGAGGCGTTTCTGGTCAGCAAACTTCTTGTAGTCCTCAATGGCCTTACCAAAGTGTTCATGGACAAGGTTTTGTGTCTCTCGGATTGTGTTTATGTGGTCCTCAGCCTCTGGGACAGCTGAGGAAAGTTGAGGTCAAATTTAGAAGGAGGGGTTGTACCTCTGGGTGGCTCAAAAAGGTAGAGGTTGGTTTAATAGTGTATGGAGTCGTTGTAATCAAACTGTACCAGGGGCTGGTCCTTGCCCAGATGTCTTGTGAGGCAGCCGCAAAGCAAAGCAGATAAAGCTCTAAGACCTGATTTACCCTCTAGTCTGCCCATCAGACTTGGAGTGGTAGGCGGTGGACCTACCGACTTGATGCTGAGGAGAGTCAACATCTCATACACAAAACTGGATATTGAACTGGTTCTCCTTATCACTAACTATCACCTTGAGGGAGGCCACTCATAGTAAACATGTGGTTGACAAAAAAGATCGTGGTCTCGACTGCAGTTTTAGATTAGAGGCAGTGGATAAAAAGAGCGAAATTGATAAGTCAGTCAATGACTACCATGATGGCATCAGAGCCACTAGAGTGGGAGTAGCACAATAAAGTCATCAGAAACTGAGGTCATGGGCCCTTAGCATGGTGCAAAAGATGTAGCAACACTACTCGCCTTAGCGGACTGATTTTTCATGTGCACAGGTGACGCAACTGACAATCCAGGTGGGAATATATTATCTGGACTCTGGCCAGTTGTAGGTTTTCTTGATGAGGTATGCGCACTTCTTAGCGCCAGGGTAACCTACCTCTGGGGGGCATGGTGTTCCTCAATGACCCAGGTGCGCAGAGAGGGGTAACCTGAACTTGGTCACAAGTCCAGATTGTCCCATCCCTCAAGATATAGAGAGTCCTCTGCTAGCGTGGACTAGAAAACTTCAATAGTTAACCCATTCAAGGCTTCAAGTTTGAGCCGAAAGGATGCAGGAAAGGATTGGGGCACACAGTGCCAGGCCATCGAAGGCCACCATTGGAGGGGCCAAGGAGAGGTTCTTGAAAAGGTTACTACCGTGGTAAGTTTCAGGGAATACTCCTCACCATCAGGTGTCAGGGAAGGGCTTTAACTTAGCATGTCTAGTAAGAAATCCAACGGACCCATGAGAATTCATACTTATAGTGGAAATGCAGAGGTCCTGATAGTTCAGGTTTGATGTTGCCCCAGCCTCTGGGGTTTGTGGAAGTAGAGCAGGACTTGTGATCCATTTGGACAATGTTTTCATGATGTGCGCCCTGCAGGAGGTAGTGCCAGTGAGTGAGCGACCTAGCCATTGCCGCAAAATCCTTATCATAGTTTGTCTAAGCTTTCTTTGTTGAGGTGAACTTGTGAGAGAAATAGGCCACAGGTTGTTCGATTCCTTCATAATCTGTAACAGCACAGCACCTACCGCCGTTGAGGAGGCGTCGTGGCTACCATAAAAGGTGAGAGGTGCCCACATGGAAGAGAGCTGGGGCTATCAAGAAGACCACTTTGATAGCCTTCAAGGCAAGTTAGCAATTTGAGGACCACCTGAAGGGAACATTCTTCCTTATTTAAAATTGAAAGGTGTGCCACCAGTTGAGCAATTGGTTGAGGAAAACTTTTAAAAAAAGGCTAATTTGCCAAGAAAATTCAGAGTTGTTTTTGGATAGTTAGAGTGGGTCATGAATGGATGGCCTCAAGCTTGCAGGAGGAACCGCATAGTCATACTTTATGACCAAGTTTCATAGAAAGGTCACTTCCTTCTGGAAGAAGTTGCACTTATAAGGTTTTACGAAGAGTCCCGCTTTGTTAAAGAATGCCAACACAGCTTCAAATCTTTGGTTTGATTTTCGGGTTGGAAGAATGTGTTTAATAATGTCAATGTATGTGACGGCGTAAGGAAGGCGAAGATTTCTCAGCACTTTGTCAATGAGGCGCTGGAAGGTAGCAGAAGCATTTTTCAACCTGAAGGGCATCAATATAAACTAAAAGATCCCTTGTCTAATGTGGATGGCCATGAGCCACTCCTGATCCCTTGCCTCCCTCACCTGATTAGAGGCTTTTCCCAGATCCAGCTTATAGAAGATGTGGGAATTTGCGATATCCTGGGAAATAGATTTCTCTAAAGGCAGGGGGTATGGATCGGGGACTCTGATGTTGTTCAGGTGGCCATAGTCAACACAGTGGCGCAGGGAGCCATCTGATATTCTGGCAAAAACTATGGTTGAGGCGACAGGGGAGCGTTCTTGATGAGCCAAACTTCTCCAAAATATCATTTAACAAAATCCTCAGGGCCTTGTCCTCCTCCTCTGTGTATGAGTAAAGGGGGCAGTTAATGTTGATGAGGTCTACCATCAACTGGAATGACAGGTCATATTAAGAGTTTAGGAAGCTTTGCTGCTAGAGACATATCAAATATCCTATTATAAAGTGTGAAGAGAAGTGAAGTCATTTGGGGGCTCTGCTGAGGCAGGACAGGGGAGAGATTGAGCTAAGTGAGGGAACAAAGGGAAAGAGTATTCAGCAGAGGAAACTCTATAATCAGATTGCAATTAAGAACATAAAAGGGAGTCGCTCCTTAGGTTGATCCTAATTTGCTGGTGACGCCACCAGCTCATTCCCAAAATTAAAGGATATAGCAGATCCTGTACTGCCATAAAATGTTCAAACACCCAATGTCATGACTTGCAAAGTTTATTGGGCGTCAAATGCCGTGGCACTTCAGTGACTCAGATGAGGCACCTAAAATAGATGAAGCTTCCTCCATCACTAAATCCAAGGAACGTGCTACACTGAGGTCAATGAAGTTGCTTACCACACATTGTCGAGAAGGGCCTTACAGTGACCTCACTTGACTCTGAGTGTAAATTAGCTGGAAACAGATGTAGGCCTGATCTTCTTTATTGTAAAGCAAGGGATAGAGAAGCAGAGGCGGGAGCATGACCCATGCCAAGGGGTGGGCATTTGGGAGTCATAATGATGGGCTGCTCAGGAGGCGATAGAGTAATCTCCTCACTCCAGATGGGGAGATGACAGTTCAAAATTTACCATCTTCCCCATCTTTGGGGAGAAGCAGGGGTCAGAAAGGAAAAATGGTGCAAGACAAATAAGGCTCAGGGCACTAGGAGCCCAGAGAGGTGGCCCCAAGGGCAAGTGATGAAACAGGGGACACAGCTAGTGACTACCAAGAGGATGGACGTCCATGTTGGGTGCAGCAGGGGGCGAAGGACACTAAGACTGTGGGGCGTTTCCCCTGTGTATGGCCATTGGCTGTAAGAGTAAGGGCACTACATGGCGCGGTGAGGTCAGCAACGGCTGGCACTGGTGCATGGATGGGTCTGGCCTCTAAAGAGCGGGCTACTGAAAAAAGCAACCTCTAAAGACCCTGGGAGAGGGTCTCAGAATGGGTGGGCGGCAAAGGATGAGTCCATGGTGGCCCAGAAGGTGGAGACAGCTATATTGGTGGAATAGTACTGAGAGGGCCAGCACATTAAAGGCTTTATTATGGGATCGCATGTCTGCAGTACTGTCCATAGTGAAGAAGTGGAGGATTAACGAGGGATTAACTCATGGGCTTGGGCTGCTGAGATGACCGGTGCAAGCAGCGAAGTGGGGTTCCAAGCCTTGACCTCAATGTGGAGCGCCCCTCTTACCCAATGGCGGGAATCCTCTTCCAGGGCTTTGAGGATGGCCACACTCCGTTGGGCGTCAGAGAGATCTGGGTTTCTTGAGTTTTTTTAAAAAGTGTGCACCTGGAGCTCCACCAGTGCATCCAGGGTTTAGTTGGCCACTTTGTCAGATGGGACATGAAACCTTTATCCTGTATGTTCACCGAGGGGTAACACTGATGGTTGAGGCTTGGCGGCTTGGCTCCATTCTTCCAGGGCAACTTGTAATATCAGATTAGTGAGGCAGCGGACCAACAAGAGAAAAAATGTCACAGAGTGAGTGTAAGTTCATCGTGAGGGCATAGGCAATAAATTTGCCAATTCCAGCTAGGAGGGTGTAGATAGCCAAAATAGTGGGTGGTTTTTATGCCAAGAACGCGGCTGAGAAATATTAAACTGGGCTCTCAATTGGGGTGAGTGAACACCCAGTGTAGGGCCCAGAATGTCAGGGGCACAGAAGTCTAATAAATTGTGAGAGCGGGGTTCTAGAAAAATTGATGTGAGGAAGATAAAAGCTCAATAATGTAACAAAGGCTATAAAGCAAACCAAATTGCTTTAATGGGGCAATCGCCAGGTCTCTTGAGGCAACCCTCAAGGGTGGGAGATGCAGGAATGGCGACAACTTTTAATGGATTCACAGTTGTGAGCTTTTGACTTTGCAAATTGAATGTAGGGTTTTAAAACACTTTGTTTCGAGTTCCAACATGAAATTGTCACCAAAATTGGGACATGAGTGGGGCCTGCATAAGGCGATGGGGCTAAACTTCCACTGAAGGGGGTGCTCCAGGCCCCTTAGGAGAACAAGCCCTTTACAGAAGGGTAGGGTGGGGGTCTGAACTCCACCATTTACAAGATGGGGTCAAAATGGTGTTGTCAAACAAAAAAAATAATTTTGTCAAACCAGCAGTGTGGTGTTTAGCCAGGTGCAAAACAAATGGATACGCGTTATAGGCGGGAGGCAAGTACCATCTTCAGAAGCGAAATGATTTAGAAGATTTGTGATGACCTGCCAGGTGGAGAGGTCCATGAACTTGAAAACCCAGTATACAATCACTGGGTTTACAAATTGAGTGGCAGCATGCTTCCTGGATCAATAGATGGAATTTTATAAAATAGAAATTGATTGATAATTTCCATATTAGGCTGAATGAAAATGCAATTTTTATTGATTTCAGCTTAAGTGATGGAATAAAATAAACTGACAACAGCCCATTGGAGAGGCCGACATCTTATGAATTGAGGGTAAAATTTGGGGGGAGGTATTATGGATTGGTACCTTTTAATTTAAAATGGATTTGATTGGATGGGGGAGCAGTAGACGGGGGGTATTAGGGGCCCCAAAAAAATAAAAGAAATCTTATATGATTTTTCCCCAAGTTATGTGGCTAAGTCAGGTTGCAAGTTCCAACCTGGGACATGTTCATTTGATTTAGGCTGTCATGCATCCAAACTGCTCAGATCCATTCCAGAAGTTTGAGACGGTTGTGCCAGCTTCTTTGATAGATGGTCAGGTGCCCAAATCATATCATATCTTTTTTTCCATTACAGTTAGCCTAGAATGGCTTTCCTAGCACATAATTGGCAAACAAGTCTTAGAATCATCTTGACCTGTTTTTAGTAAATTTTTACAAAAATTATCTGGTCTGGGGTGAGCCCAGAGGCCTGATTGTGACTTCTGGATTGGGCAAAATCTCTGCAGACCCCTCTATCATCTCTAACTGGGTAGAGGAGGGGTGGGGAGTCAGGGATGGAAGATCCTTAGGGGCAGAGCAGTGACCTAGCGCTCATCCATTACATGAGCCACGTCACTTAAATGTGACAGGAATTCCACATTGGCTTTTGGACCTTTTTTGTACTGAAGGGATGCTTGCTCTGTCTAGGCACTGGGACTGGGCCTAAGGACTTACAGCAACCTCATTGACTAGCTTCAAAAAAATGTACATCTCCCTGAGTCTTCCTGAATTTACGCCTCAATCATGTCTAGGACCTTGTGTGCCCTCAATCAGTACAACTAGAATTTAGCCCCATAACATTGCCTCCATGAGTGAAGGGCTTGAGAGGCAGCAGGGACCAGAAGCCCCTGAAGGGCTTAAAGATCTCCATTGGGCTCACGGACCTTCTGGTCCCATTGTGCCTACACTTGGCGACCCTGACAATCCTGGAAAAAGACGTTTAACAGCTCTCGCTGCCTTATGTGATCTAATATGCAGTGTGGCTCAAAGATGCAAGCTCCTAGTGGACAGAGTCCCTCTTGGTCCTAGGGCCTTGATCGAGGTCTTATCATAGAAGATGTACAATTTCTGCTCCTTCACCAAGCTCACAGATAAAAGAATAGCCTAGATTGAGCAAACTTGTCAAGGGTTTAATACATTCTTGAACAATCTTAAGAGCCAGCTCTTCTCTAACGCGCCGACATGCAAGAATTAAAGGAACAGAGTGCTTCATAAGCATCTTTTATCTCCATGGACCAATATTGGTACAATAATCAAGAGGACTTCAAGGGTTTGAGACAATGAATGTATCAACAGGTCCCTCACAACTATGCGGAAACTGGTATTTCTGATCCTGCTTGCTTGTTCCTGGTGTCATCACTTTTTCAGCTCCTATTGTGGCTAACTTTAAGCCTAGTTTTTAAGACAAGTTTACCCATAGCGAGTAAAGCATTGACTATTTCTTATACGCTTATAAGAGTTCCATGAAGTAGGCTATCAAGTGACAGAAGGTGACGCATATCCTCTCTTGTTTGAATAGCACCTCCTGGGAGATTATTACTCCCCATCTAAAGGTATGCCACACCTGGGAACAAGTAAAAACCACCATAATCCTTTAATTCGGAAGAAAACAAGCCCTGGCATTCAAAAGCAGGATTTTATGGTATTCCTCTGAACAAAGGAGAAAGACCTGTGGAGTTCGCCAACCAGTTATATACCAAAGAACAGCCCTTAGTAACCACTAACCATATTACCATGGATGACGCCAAAACTTCAGTCACTTCCATGAGGGGTCTATTCCTGAAATCCTAAGGCATATGATCAGCCAGAAGAATTGTTTCTTGCATTTGGAAGATTAATAAAGCGCTTAACAAGAATCCTGCTCTTTTCTGTAGCCCAAGTATACCACATCCATTTCTTTCAGACGCCCTCAGGTTCACATTGTCAAAAACAAGAATACCAGACCTCTATGTTCCTAGTGTAATTGTTTCCATCAAAGTACTAAGACTTTTTGGAAGAGACTTTGACAACGAGGCGGGAAAAGGACTATCAGCATGAAGGACGAGGCATCTTATGCTGACATCCCAGTACCGCCTCAAGAATGATCAGTGAACTCTATTATTCCTGGAGTTATCATACTGGAAGAAGAATTTTTTCTACCCGCTGATAATAACAGCCAGGTTCATCTTACTCTTCTTCTGATGTATCTCATAACTTTCTCACCCTACCTCTTCATTTTGATAGTTTGGTTACATTGGTCGCTTTTCAGGTCCATAAAGTCTCTATCCACACCATTGTCAACAGTGGTACTCTGATTAATTCATTTAATCTAAACTAATGACATGCATCTAAAATTGCTCCTTACTTGCCACATTACATAGAGTATGGTATGGCTGGACCTCAGTTTACTTGCTCCATTGAGGCATATTATTCTTTAACCATTCACTTTAGGAAGCTTTCCATGAATAACCCCCGCCATTACATTAGATAACACGAGCTATGATCTTCTCCCCGGGAATCAGTTTCTAAAGGACTATTCTGCCATAGTGCACCATGATGAGGGATTTTATCCCTGCTGGGACACTGTATCCCACTGATATTTGATTTCTCGTGTGACGCCAACTTGGAGGTCAAAGCTCAGACTTGTCTACTAGAGAGTGAAAGCAAAAATGACTGAAGCGAGTATCATGTAAGGGGCTCTTGCATATGAATGTGCTCCTAATGTCAATGGCCAAGAAGGAATTCCAATTTTTCCTTAGATGACCACTATCCAGCCAAAATACCAGTTTATCGTTGACACCTGGTACTAGTCAACATTCCCTCCAGATACCTGCTGGAGATCTGAGGCTTATACAGCCTAATGGTCAAGAGGGTCCTAACCTTTCTGGGAATTTTATATCCCACCTATGCTAGATCTATATCCATGTTGCTGGATAATCATACTGACAAACCTATGATAATGGCCCTGTACTCCAGATTCTTATGTTCGCCTCCTTCTGGTAGAAGCCCTCAATGATGTCCGGCTTTGTATGTCTAGGGTGTTTTGGGTTAGAAACGCACATCATCAGTGGCTCTAGTTGACACATGTGTTTGGCAAGAGCTCACTAGTGAGCAACAGAGTCAGGTCAGGAAAATATTGGAGGTTTACTCAGACCTCTTTTAGACCTCTTCCTATGATTTTCAAAAATAAGTGGTGTCTCACATCATGTAGAGACTGGAGACTCTCTCCATTTGGTCCTGACCATACCAAAAAAAGTAAGGTTGAAGAAGCTTAGGTTGTTGAGCTCAAAACAACATCCTGAAGCTGGGCTATTAGTGCCTTTGCGCAGCCCTTGGGCCTCCCCCTTCTTTTTGTTTTGGAATAAGGATGGCAGCCATTATGTGGTGATGAATATCTCCAGCTCAAATCCATCACCAAGTAAGACAGTTATCTCTTGCCCAAATCAAAGACTCTCTCCTCTTGTTTGTTGGGTCGCAATATTTTTCTAATATGGATATTGCTAGCGGATATTGGCAAGTCAAACTCATCCCAAAGATTTAGCAAGGTTTGTGCTTAAAGCCAATGAGGATCTATTTGAACCCCATAATGATACCCCAGGACCATTTCAATGTGCTGTCATTTTTCAACGCGCCCTAGACGGAGACTCAAGGTGACTTGAAACTATCTTACGTCCTTGTGCACCTTGTCAATGTCACTGTCTTTTCAAAAATCTTCAAAGGTCATGTGGAACATTTCTGGAAAGTTTTTTAATTGTTTTAAAAAAAGCTTTGTTAAAATTAAGCATTGAAAGTGCTCTTTTTTCATTCCCAAATGAAAATCCTTTGACACAAGTTCTCAAACAATGGTATCCAGCACATCCCAGTTAAAGTCAACGCCAAAAAGTAGATGACTCGCCCTTGGAGCCTTAAGGACATTCAAGTATTCCTGGGCATGGTGGGCTAGTACCATAAGTCCTTTCCACGGCTTGCTGACAAAGAAGAGTCCCTGGTATATCTTCTACAAAACAATGTGCCCTTCGAGTGGCAGCCTGAACAAGAACATGAAATATAATGCACTGTGGACTACCATTTGTACTTAACTTATTTTAGCTCTTCTTCGTTTTGACTGACCCTTTTTGCTATTAAAGGATGCTAACGATGTCAACATTGGGGCTATACTAGCAAAACACGCTTGAAATCAGGTTGACCGCCAAGTAGCTTACTTCAGCAAGATTCTGAGCAAGGCCAAAAAAACTTTAGCGTCATTGAGCGCAAGTGTTTAGCTGTTTTGTTGCCAATCAAGCTTTTCTGGCCAGCCTCTATGGCACACTTCAGCATTGTCACAGACCATTACTTGCTGCGATGGCTGCAGCAGAAAAAGACATGGATTTATTACTAGACAGATGGACTTTAAGGCTGCATAACTACAAATTTTCTATAGTTATTATTTGGGAGTGATCATCAAAATGCAAGGTCACTCTAGGATGCGGATACTGGCTGCTCAGACCTATGAGGACCAACTGTATGTTCTAATTGGCAAGCTAAAACTATGGGAGTTGGAGGCTACTGAGATCCATCATGAGCTCTGAAGAATGACCTCAGGCACTCAGATTTAGGAAGGAATGTTATATAAAAAGTCCTTAGAAAATGGCTCCCTTATATCCACCCTTCTTCTGAAACCAATGTCATTCTATAAGGGCACATATCTGTGGGGCAATGATAGTAAAGAAAACCTACTAATAGCTGAAGAAACGAGGCTACTTGGACAAAATGGTTAGGACCATCCAAGAAGTCCTAGAAGCTTTTTGACTTGTTAATCCCAAGATCAGTCCAGCTTCCAATATTAGCATTTAGTAGTGTCCCCATCAGGACCTCTTAATGTCATAAGTAATGATGTGAGCTCTCTGCCACCAGGGTAAAAAGTCCTAAATATACCTTATTGGCTGTAAACCATAAGACCAAATGTGTCAAAGTGATTTCATTCCTGCTTCCAATGAAAAGGCCATGACCTATTCCTTATTTGATCCGTTTTCACCCAGAATTGATGCCCACAAATTTTTTTTAGAAATGGGCTAAATTTCACTTCTCATTTAGTCCAAGAACTAACTTCGCTTTTTGGAATAACCAGAGTTTCACCGCTCATTACAACCCTTAAAACAATGGGGCGGTGGAGCATGCTAGTGGGACCCCCCTCTCTAACCTGTGGAAGATGGCCGCCTCTGACTCTAATTAATGGAACCATTATTTACCCAGCGCATTGTTATCCTACTCAAATAATCTAACATTGAATCATCATGAAGTCACCCTTTGAAGCTCTATATCAGAAAGCTCACCGTTTACCAGGTAGCGTTCAGCCCCTGCTCAATACATGCATACCAGAGAAATCTGATTTATTTATGAGGGCCTTAGTTAATGAAATTGTCCAGCTTCAAGACCTAGCTATGCAAGGCATTGTCACCACCAAAGAAAGTATACATCCCAACAAATTTTTGACAACCCTTTTTAACCATTTTTTAACTAGGTGACATCATTCTCTTTTATCATTATTAACACGGAGGTCAACAGAAAAGCTTGGCATCTTTGGTCTTGACCTTGAAAGGCCTTCATAAGGTGAACTCTGATTACTTCATTGCCAATGTCAATCAAGGGATAGTGGTGAACCGAGTACATGACTGATTCCTTTGGCCCTATACCCCTCTTTGACAGGAGCTTGATGGTGGTGCTGTCAGGATTTATAATGATGAGCAAGTTGAAATTTATATTTTTGCATTGAGCCCTACTAAGTTGACCCTTGAGCCATTATGAATGAAAACTGTCCATTAATTTCTGATAAGATTAACAATTAGGAAGCATCACACATGAGAGTCCTTGGTGATGCCTTCAAGAAAGCCGTTCCCACTTCTTAACCCTTGTGAGCTGTGACAACCACCTGAAGTCATGAAGACGTCGCAGAACCATGAGGGCATTGACCAAGTGGCTGATTAATAATACTGTGAAAGATCCTGATTCTACAGGGCTACGAAGGTCCCCTAGGCACCAGGTCCCCACATACCCTATAAATATTGACGCTTTCTAAATCAATAAAATAGGGTATTTTCACCACATCTTTTCTTTTGTTGTCCTCTCCTCTAGTTTATAGCTTTAACCATTTTATAACTTTGGATACAGTCAAGAGAACAGTTATTTTAAGACACAACATCTAAAAATGGTAGCATCGAACAAGTGAATTAAATCTTAGGAGGGATACTGAAGATTTTGGCCCTCAATTACAAGTCAAGATGGGATCAATTGCTGCCCTCATTTTTGTTAGCTTAAAGATTTAGCTACCATCAGGTGTTTTAGAAGTCTTCTTAAAAGCCCTGTATGGGCGAGAAGCAGTACTTTCAACCCTGCTAGAACCAATCATTGCCACATACCAGTAGAAACTGACGCCTGAAAACTATTAGGAAGAGTTGGTAGATAAACATATTAATATACAATTGGAGGACATAAACAACATAGAGGCTACTATCCCTCAAAAGCCAAAAAAAAGAGTTCGTGATGAACTAGGCTTCCAGAGTTCACCCTAAGTAATAAAATACTGTTTTATCACTTATGGGGAGGTCAGGCTGAGAGGCTGAAGGCCATATAGAATGGCATTTTACTGTCTTATCCAAGAAAGGAGCCAAATACTCTATATGGGCAATGACACTTAGTTTGATTTAAAAAAAGTACATAAACGGCACCTAAGGTCATTCCCTAGTCCAGTCTGGGAGAGGAAATGCCGTATATGAGGCTGTGAGAGCACAGCAGATCACCCCTTGACCTTCAGAATGAACAGAGTTTAATCCCAAACTGGGTGAAGTTCAGGCAACTCACCCACTGCAGATGGGTTTGTATCCCAACGTTTAGAGATTCTGTCACCCAAAGAAACTTTCTAACCACTCAGGATGACGTCCTGAAAGATAATTTTACACCTGAAACTCAAGAAGTTTTTTTAGTAAAAATGACAAAGTCATCAATGGAAATGATAAAAATTGACCCCTTTTATACCTTTGGGGCTCAAACTGATTTGTAATTTGTTGATGATAATGCAATGATCCAACTAATTTACCCTAATGGGAAAATTTAGATTCTCATCTTGATTTTGAAAAATAGCAAAATCATTCTCAAGAATTGCTCAAAACCTAGAGGAGTTCTTCGTTGACCCTCTCACATTGCATTCCTGCCATTTTCATCCAAAAAACGGGTTTCCCATCTATAAAAATATAAATAAAATGGCCGTTAAAGCCGCTGCAGCTCCTGCCAACATCCTACTCCACCAGCAACTCCATGGGGCAATGGAACCCCTTGTTGATGGTATTCCTATTCCCAATTTTCCGCATGATTTTGAGGATGATGTGAAGTATGAAATTGAGGAGATTGCTTTTGGTGCAAGCAGCGCTTGCATTGATGCAGAAAAACCTTCTCTTTTCAACCCCAATCATCCCAAAACCCGCTGGCAAATCAAGTAATTTACTTGTGTGGCGGCTCTCATCATTTTTGCTGAGCAACAACTTGCTCAATATGTTGAGGAGATGGACACCGCCGGCCTTATTAACAAAGAAAACCCCCAGCTATACCCCCTTATGCCCCATGTTGCTGATTCTCCCACCCCAATGCTGTCTGCCATGGTCCGCCAGCTAAAGCAGGTGCCCGACAAAAGTTTCTCCAAAACCTCCTCGCCATCTGATATGGCTACCTAGGCTAAATAATTAGGGCTATATTAGGAATTTTTTCATGTTAGTCCCTTTGTTTAGCCATTTGTGAATAAAGATGCGTGGCGGCTCCCCTTTAGGGTTGGACATCACTAGTACTAAAAAAATAGTTGCTCAAAACCTGATGCAGGACGCATCAAAGGCGCTCCTTTGCACAAACCTGTAGTCAATAAGCATATTACTAATTTTATGTAACAAAGCAATAACCCAAAGAGAATATACACCCCACACCCCAAAAGCAGGGTATGAAGAAAGGGCCCCTAGACATCCAGGTTTAGGGGTAATTACTGCGAGAAGGAGCTTGCAATTACAATAATTAGGACAAATGGGAAGAGCAACTAAAACAGCAATCAAATGCTGCCCCACTAGTGGATCCTGAATCTCTTTTATGCTACCATAATCCAATTTATTTGCTTTCATATTCATTTTTATAACTTGGTTTTCCACCAGAAGTATAAAATACTTCATTTTTACTTTTATTAAACCATTTTCACAGAATCTCAGTGTATCCTTTTTTTCACATAAAGTGATTTTAATAATCAAAGAATTAGTAACCCTTCTGGGATTAAAAAATTAATAATTATGCAGTAACCAATATAATATCTTCTTTGTTTGAACAAGACATTTGTTTACATGGATGCATTGGACCTGAGCTGCCCAGGGAGAGGTTAGATTGGATTCTATTGTGTCTCAAGGGCTAATGTAAAGAGAACATATCAGATAGTGTCAAGAGTTTTGTCATGGGCGCGGGAATTTTTATAAGAGAAAATGCTACAACGGGTACCATCAGTAGAGAAAATGTTTAATGAGGATGATTATGACCCTCCCAACAATTGTCTTGTGCCTAATCAGTGCAGAACAGATCCGCTGTCCAGTAAGTCAGCTTCACAAGTTAAGCGAGTTGAGGTCAGCAAGCTGACAATATGAAATAAGAATTATACACCATGAGAATGGGTAAAAAGATCAGTTGTAGAATAAGAAAACAAGGTTACTTCAGAGAACAAAATCTTTGGAATACTGAATCCTTATTCTAGTTACTAAAAAACCATCTTGCTTAGTTCATGGTAATTACAGCTGCAACACCTGATGCACATGACTTTTTGTGTAACTCACTGATTTCTGAAGGCCATTAAGGGCTTTTATTGACATTAAAGCCGCTTATGAGCATCTAGTACTAAAAAAAGCCGCTTATGAGACAAGCAAAGTCAACAGAACTATCATAACCATCAGGAATGCTGCCCTGATAATTAAGCTGCATACGATGCTCAAAGTCAATATGATTATACTAAAGATAAGGCTTGCACCCAGAAGAACAGAAATGCCCAGATTTATAAAATTTAAATGATCACTTCTTCAAAGAATGACACTTCTAGGATGAACTAAGCTAAAGAAGGAAAAGAAAAGCAAATCCAAAGAGGATGTTGCAGGACCAGTTAACTGGGTCATACAACACATCGGTAGAATTGATGAAGAAAAGCCTGGGTCATGGGTTGATCCAGGATACTATGTCATTGGAGCTCCAAGGAAGTGGTTCTAAACGCCTGCCTCAGACCTAACCAATGGAATTTTAACCCTAGAAAATAGTATTCCTTGGCTCAATCTTTTAAGCCTAATCAGATCGTTATAGTATCACAGATTGCGAGAATTTTGAAAATTCCACTTAAAATATTATAATTAAATATCGTGGGTCACTCAAGGATTGAAAGTAATCTTTCTTTCCTAGATTTTAGATCTATTCAGTCAGACAGTCAATTCATTATTACTGGGGCATGACTATTGGCAAGGCATTATGAAAGTGGAAAACTTTATAAACAAATAAATCTCTTAGCAGTACTGGTTACCTACGCTACATTTAATCTTATGTCTTTCAAGCTCATGAAAAGATTGGGGTTGCCCTGAACATCAATTATAAGCTAAATTTTGAACTGCAAATCCTAAATTAGCCAAAGCACTAGAAGCCTATTTGTGTTACCTTTGATAATTGGTTAATTGCCTTTGTCTTCTCTGGCTGTGGTGCTTGAGAGCAACAATTATTGTTTTCTCATAGGAACACAATTCCAGGATTACTTTGGAGTAATCATAAATGTCAATTAAATTTTAGTCAGTCTTCTCTTTTCCAGATGCCACTTGTATTTCAAGGCTAAGAGAAGAAGGAATGGAAAAAGTGAGTTTGCCTAGTTGAAAAAGAGCATACTAATTATCAAGTCATATATAACATAAAGACTAAGAGAAAAATTTTCATCCGCAGACCATAGAAGAAAATTCTGATTTTTCTTTATACTCCTGCAAATAGATAATCTACTTAAGTAAAAATAAGGTCCTTTTTTCTCAAATAAGCATCAATATACCTGCTTAGACAATGCTCATAAAATTATTGTCTCAAAGGAGCCAAAAAACAGGACCCAGAGTTAACCCTAAACTTTTTGATTAAACTACTAAGGAGAAGTCAAGGTAAACCTTGAAAACATATCTAAGCCTTGCAAGATCAAGAAGGTGAAATTATTACTAAGGTAAAAATGTAAAGCTACTTTAACGATTAATCAGTTCACGCCTTCAGCTTCATCAAAGAGATTGGGCTGCAGGAGCTAACCACGCAGGAAAAACTTGAAATTGATGAACTCTTGGACAATATCAAGATACTTTCGGCGGATCTAACGATTTTGGCTTATTCAAGGGAAGAATTCACAGAATTGATAGTGGTAGCTATATTCCCTTCCAAATGAAGTCATACAGCTGTTTGAAGAACAAAGAAGAAGTCATATAAAATGAATTACACCATTTATTTTTTCTTTCTTTTTACGCCCTTCCAAGGGTCCCTGGGCATCGCCCCTTATGCTGGTCAGAAAGAAGGATGGGATTCCCACCATATCATGGACTAACGATGATTTAATGTCTTGACAAAGAAACATTTCAACACCTAAAGTGCATTGCTGATGCCTTGAAACAGCTTGAAAGGTCGCGCTACTTCTCAGACATGAACTTGGCAGTGGGTATTGGCAAATGGAACTGTCACCAGAAGACTAGAAGAAGTGTGCGCTTATTACCAGTCAAGGCCTGTTTGATCCAGCACGTATACCACAGGGCTTATACAAAGCCCTGATTATAATCTAAAGGCCAAAGGATCAGACTATCAGAGATCTTAAGGTGTCAAGTGTGCTTATTTACTTTTAAATATCACGGTGTTCAGAAAGACGTTCTTGGACCACCTAGCAAGGCTTAAGGAGGTTTTTATTCAGTTAAGCGAGAACAAATTTAAGCTTAATAAAAGCAAGTGCTGTTCTTGAAGAGCGTTGTTTTTCTTGGCCATGAGACGAATCAAAGAGGAGTCAGTCCCAGAAAGGGTAGGTTGAAGCTATCGCCAAATGAGTTCCTTAAAGTGCATAAGAGACTTTCAAGTGTTCTTAGCATGATGTGTTACACTGCAATATGTGGCAAATATTATGTACATCGCTGAGCCGCTCACGCACCTACTCAACAATGGAGTACTATTCAGTTGAAGAAAGTTTAAGAAGATGCCTTAAAATATTTAAAAGCAGAATTTAATGGAAGACCAGATACTAATATATCCATATTTTCAAAGTCCTTCTATGCTTATAAGGATTCCAGCAAAGTGGGAACGGATGCTACTCTAGCGCAGTTGAACAATAAAAGGACTAGATCACCTAATCAAGTTTTACTCTATGTCACACACCTTAAATGAGCGCAACTACATGGTTACAGAGCTCGGTGCCTAGTGGTGATCAAAGCAGTACTTGCTTCTGCCCCTACATTTACAAAATAGAATTCAAGAATACTATGAATCACATCTCTTTGATATAATGAACATGAATAATCTAGATGGAAGACTAACAAGATGGTATATTCAGATGCAAGGCAACAATTTTTGAGAGCTTGAATTGGACATGAGTGTAGCACCAGAATGTGAATGGCTTGTCACAGTTACCTGCCTTCAAATTGTAAGCCCATGATATAGATAGTATTTAGAATTTATAGTAAAACCAAAAGAGGAATGGAAGGAATAGGACGATGAAGTCAAGAAGGCAATCATGAGATGTTAAAGAGCAAAAGGTTCCAAGAAGGACAGCTAGAGAAACAATTACAGGATAAATGGATATCCTATTTGAAGCCAAGCGCAAAGATAACGCTAGTTGTGGAAGGACAACTCCTACTAGGCCCCAGATGGCTTCAAAAGATATACCAGGATCTCAAAAGAATATTACTGTAAGGCCTTGATAAGTGTTATCTAAAAGCTCTGAAGCTCTGCTTTTAATGCGCCCAATACAAACCTCACCCAAAGAAGTTTGAGTTTCTAAATTTTCCTCCAAGTGCTATTTCATAGAGTTTCATTTAATGTTGTTAGAACTTTTTTCAAAGTCATCAACTGGTAATTAGTTTAATATCAATAGATCCCTTCATCTAGTGGATAGAAACAATTAAATTCAAGGCGTTTACTGCAAGGGTTAAAGCAAAATTCCTTTGCCACTAGGACATTAAGTGCTACGGATGCCCTCATATACGCTTTCCCAACAATAAAAAATTTTACTTCATATGATGCTAGACATCTGATGAACATAGTAGAAGTCTAACAGAAGCTTATCACGCTTTATACAATATCTGCCAATTGAAGCGGTAAAAGTTTCATTGGAACTCTTGCTTCAATCTTAAAGAAGATTTGGTAGACCGCAGATCCAATTGGGGCATCCTGATGCCATCAGCCTTGGTCAATTACCAGTTAACTACCATTGAAATTATGTTATATCCTTATACAAGATGTTACAAGTAAGAGAAGATACCTTATCAGGTTTGTTAGATTCAGCAATAAACGCATATAGAAAGAACTTTTCTCCCAGAAGATATCAGAATTAGTTAGAGGATGAGGTTGTCAAGATTCAGCTTAATGTCAGCAGAAATATTATATGAAGTCATAGAAGGAAAGTACCAAAAAGAGTGTTCGAAGACCAATGTTTCCAGATGCAAGGTGGGAAAAATTTGTTTTATCATATGCGTAGAGGACACCCTGATAAGTCATAAGCTTTATGGAAAGTGCTTTCAACTGTTGTCTTGAGAAGAGGATTTGAGTACTCCATTAAGAATGACACCACAAAAAACCTTTAAAAAAGTCCACGCATGGCACTTGAGGTCTTCCCTAGTTATCTTTTGGGGAGGTTAGTTTAAGTAATACTCATTATAGTGGGCTATCCATTGATCTGTGGAATAAATTTACTGAAAGCCCCCAATCTAAAAATAATAATGTCAGTACTAATGATCTAGCCGGTCAGACAAATATTGGGTTTAAATAAAACATCTTGCAAATAAAATGCTTTATGACTTTAAATTCTTTATAGGCTTCAAAGCTGGAAATTTACTGTAAAAATGCTTTATATACCCCCTGACTAATAAAACTATTTACCAGTTGGTCAGCATGACATCAAAGGACTTTTAAGTATAGATACCATTACAGACAACCATGCACATGACATTGAAGATTACGCCTTGGAGAAACTTAATTTTAAGCCCTTAGTTTTGACTTCTGATGACAGAAGAATTATAAAAACTTGTCCAGAGTAAGGATTACTCTATTTGTACAAAACTAACAATGTCAATATTTCCAAAAATGGGAATTGGATTAATAAAGCTTTAACAATTAATAATAATGATTTCCTTAAGCAGCCGCACAGCTTAAAGGGTTCTGAGAATAACAAGAGAAAAAAGAGAAGCAGCCAAACGGTCACAAGCAGACCAGATCTCATTATAATTTAAGAAATAAGCCAGGAAGAACCCATAGTAGATTCAAGAATAGTCTCACTGGGCTTAGACCAAGCAACAATTGCACAATTGAAATGTGAGAAAACTTTGTATGATATAAATCTATTTCACTTCAAACACCCCAATTTCCCATGTAATATATAGATATATAATATTGACAAAAAATACTAAAATAAGCAGAATCTGCCTTTTCTATTATCATTTTTACTTGGTTCTGATGAGGACAGATATAGTTATAAGTTATATTGTTTTAGACTTAGCCTTACTGTTGTCTTAAGAGGTTGGTAATGTTATGGTGCACTCTGAATCACCCTCCATTGTTTTAAACTATAGGCGTTCAACACATTTGGACACACTTGCAAACCACGAGAAAAATTTAAGTGCACAAGAAA